>JAIPMN010007920.1:0-10268 GCA_020650975.1 Apostichopus californicus
TATATATGATCGTGAAGGAGAAGTTGTTAGTTTAAAATTCGAACTTGGAACATCATGTCAATTTACATATACATTTCACAAGACAAATACCAACGTCGATGTTGGTTACATCGGCTTACATTTCCTTGTAATCGTTACAGTAAATCTCTAAAATTCCTCCCGTTCTCTGGAGAAAAGTCTCCATTTTCCGCGTCAAAGGGTAATATCTCGCAATCGGCAACTTAGACGCCCCCTAAGGAGCCACCAAAAGTCACAAAAATGAGATTCCCATGGTGAACGACACTCATTAACTAGCTCCGTTGTACATGTCCGGTTAATATACCACCCTAGGTGACAAACGTATCTGACCCCCTCCCGGCAATAAAGGTCACTATTGAGTCAAGTTCATGGGATGCCCAAGGGATCTTCAGTTACAGTTTGCCGTTGGCTCAATATGGGTGGTTGAAATCAGTTTGGTGCCTTTTGTCACAGCCAAGGTAGATATGATCTAAGCTAGTATGGAAACTGTAAACTATTCCCCGCCCATGTGTCTAGACTCGAACTGTCCAGTTTCTACAGTTACACGTACATGAGCCAGCGATCTTGAAACTTACATGTCAAGGGAAAATTATTAAAGTACTACAAAATCAAAACTGCGGATTTATTTTAAAAATATGTACATGCATGCTTAGTATTCATGAAAGCGTCTATGAGCAATGTCTTAACGATAAAGGGCAGCCTGTTCACGCACGCTGTTTCATAGTTCACTCTCATATATTGTCTGCAAAACCTTCAGTGTGTACTTTCCATGACAGAATTATACATATAACCTTTTTGGGGGTAGCCAGTTGGGACAATCTGCTCATGGTCTAATGCTACTCTATATACACTGCCCTCTCGTATCAAGTTTCAAAGCACTCGTATTGACATGTGTATGAAGCATTCCTTCGTTCGGTTTTGAACGATGATCGGTAAACATAGACAGGGGCGGAGTGGGCTACCGAACTATAGGGGCTCGGTATACCGGTGCGCAACAGTAGGTCTAAGGCCCGAATGCGCCGTCGGGTTGAGATGGCACTGCAGGCCCGCCTGGTCGATCAATCAGCGGGTAGCAATTTATACCCCAGTCCGCCCCTGCATAAACATACCACATTCTTCTGTCCAAGTATTTACGGAGTCGGTCATGAAAGATATACTACTGTAACAATCCATGGCATTAAGATCGTGGATAGGCCTTTATTACTTGTTACGTCGGTAATTGATGGGCCACTGCTCTAATAGTTGCCTCGAAATCGATAATCTTAGCTATACCAAAACTGACGAACGAGTATCATTTAGATTCTTACTAGCATGGTGACGGTGGTATTGCCAACATGCCACCCCCTCCCACCCCACCCTCCCCCACACCTCCCTCTCTGCTGCTCACACCAATAATAGAGCTATACGAATTGAGTAGTATTATTGATTGATGGTTTTGTTGGGGTGATGCCCTAATTGCCTGGCTAGTAATCGATTACTCTGTCCTTAATTTCCAATGTGATATAAAGATATCTTCACCGTCTTTCAAAAGTCGTTCTGGTGAGATACACATGGCCCATGACGTATATGGAGTCTATTCCCCGCTATAAAAGCTGCGTGTTTTGGAATGATTAAAGCCATTGATATAACAATCCGACTTTTTCTTCAAACTTACATTTATCGTGGAGGAATAACCCTTGAAACATGAGAGTAACACTAACAGACAACAAAAGATAAGAAAAGAAAAATAATTTTCTGATTTCAAATGGCTAGTATATACAGTGCATTAAAATGTGTCTATGTTATATAGACGTTGCTTTGTTGTTACTATGGCATTAAACGAACACAAAGATCATGATAAATCGGCTGAGTTATTAGAATTTATGAAACAATTTATTAACAGAAACATCTAGGACTGCACTGAGGTGATGACGTCATTAGCCATGTATAATCTTAAAGGAGATATAACTTACCAAAAAAAGGGAACATCTTGGAAACCTGAATTCAGCTTTCGAAAAATATCGAGCACTCAACTGCATGTACCTTTATATTTTTGTGGACTGTGAAATATCAACATTACATTTCTAGCTATTATTCAAGCATCCTTCCTGCACCCCCCCCCCCCCGCTGAATTCTACCTATCCTCTCCTTCAATTTCAAAGGAAGTACCGTAACGTATCCCCCAAATTCAACGTTATTTTGTTTCTTCAGTGGTGGATCCAGAATGGGAGGAACGATGGTGGTAAACCCCACCCGCCACCCTCCCGACTCCTCCCCTCCCAAACAGTTTGCTGGTTTTATTTTTGCGCTAAAAATATTGCTACGACATTAAAGATCATGACAAAAGTATACCGGTTCATATGTAGTGGACATAATTGTTAGCACGCTTCACGCGACTGCATGCCTGACTTTGTACTGATATGCGATACTAACTTCAGTATCAACCGATAACTAGCGCCTCTCCACAACTAGCGCCGTTAAGATATTTTATCTCAAATTTGATTTATTTATTTACTCATTTATTTGTTGATAGTTATACGTGAGATTTATTTACATCTTAATCTTCACGGCAGTGAACAGATGCTGATTTTAGTTATACTTCCCCCCCCCCACCCCACCCCTTCACATTTTCTGCCTTCTGTGCCACATAGTGAGCAATACCACCTTCCATTAACAAAGCATACCAACGCGTTTGAGGTCGTGAATTGTGTTGTGTGTATACGAGAATGTTTGTATTAACTATACCCATTGGAATTATTGAAATCTCAAAGGATATAGACACTTCAATTCCCCCCCCCCTCCCATTAAAAGAAAAAGGAAAGAAAAAAGACCAAAAAGGAGACGGAGACATCAAAGACAAGTATATAAGAATTCTCCAAGATGGCGTAATTTGGATTCAACTGATGAGGGGTGGGTAAAGTGGGTGGGTGGGGTGATGTGTGGTGAGGTGGGTGGGGTGGGTGGGTGGGGTGGCTGATCAAATGTACACCGGTGTACCAGCAAGATATACTTGCACTTTCTTGTATCGTGAGAATCATATATACTTTACTAAACTCGCCACAAAACTACCCTTCTCTCCCCTGCATTTATCAACCCATCACGCACCTATGCAGTTATATATGGCATGTTGTGTTGATAACGATAGATGTTTAACGTGGAAATGAAATACATTAATATCGAAAACGTCATACTTTTACAACCATGGTGTGAAAGAAGAAACTGACACTGCATGTAGGCTTATATAAACCTACCGTTGTCCTTACCTGTTTATCCAAATTTTCGGGAACAGTTAATTTGTCTCCATTAGAGTCATGTTTCGGCGCAGCATGTTTAACTTTGTCGTTAGCAGATCAATGCAGCGACTACATGCTATGGTGCAATGCCCCTCACACCCCAGTCAGCGGTTTACCTCGATGGCTCATTCATACAGGTACTATCCAGTGTCACGTGTAAAATGTTTCCTTCTTAACCTATGGAAAATCAGCAGGTTGAACCAGCATGCAGAATTCCAAAAGTGGTCCTATATGAATTTTATGCATATCGTTTACAAAACAGTGCTTGCAATTTGCATAATATTGAGGATTGATTCGTTTCAACATAACTATAACATTCTACGAGAGAAAATAATCACTTTGCATTTAAATACATAAACTTAATGAAGGTCTCAACTAAATACTGTAACAGACTGGTCTTTGTACGTACATATAATGTATCATTGAAATTACTCTATACACTAGACGCAATGCATCCATGTCATGTTAAGACCGGTGGATACCGAGTCCGCGCCATATTGGAACTCGTGTCGGTCGGAAGGTGCATAATAACATCTACAGCGCATGCGCGGTGATCGACGGTATATCCTTCGACTTAAGCCATACCCATCAACCCATGCAGATCATGGAATACTATAGAACCGATCACATGACATTAATGAACAGCAAACATAAACTGGCACAATGTCCATATACAGCTCGCACATCTATGCCATTAACTGGAGAGTTGAACCAATCAATTGAAATAGTCAGAGGGGCGACAGGGTCGTCGGAGGATCATTTAGAACATAGTTGTCGAGAGTTAGTATAACTTAAAATTATATTTAATCGCCTCAAGTATATGCGAAAGTCTAACAATCTTGATAGATTATAGGGTATATACGTTGGAAACAGACGGCATACCAGAGCAAGTGTGTGAGTACCGAAGAATAATCTGCTATATAGGTAAAAGTATAGTGCTATATATGGTTAAGTGTCATATAGAAATATCAAAGGAACACGTGGAAACATCCAACTTAAAGAACCATAGAAATATTCAACCATAGCAAGACCTACCAAAGAAAAACTGACTCTTCACTCAGAAAATTTGGTGAGTAATATTACTGAAAATGAACGGACCTAATGAGAAAGACAAAAAAGAAAGAAGGTTATTTGTCCTCCTTAACAACTCATTTTGAGTATTTCTGAGTGTTTGATGTCAATCCAACGTATTATCGTTTAAGTTTTCGATATACACGGAACAATCTGCCATATTTGCTGATTTGGGGCTTATTTTTGATCGTGCTCACCCATACGACGACTTTCCCGAGAGAAGGAAGAGTAACCGTTCAGATGATATCCTGAAACTATAAGACTGAACAATACATGGAAACATATGATGGACACTTATTCCTTATTTCCAAGGGGTAAAGGAGAGGGGGGGGGGGAGGTGGGAGTGGGCGAGTATGGGGTCAATGATTCTGGGTTCAATTCAATTAGTTAACAGCCTCTGTATAGCCTTACTATGATTTTACGTCACTCAGAACCTACAAGGAATGTTGCACATTTGTAATAAAATCTTCTTCCAACAAGAATTAGGGCGGGTGAGATAACGAGTCTATAGTCTCGTGGCATCTTGCGCAAGTATTTGTACCATGTCATAAGATGTCTTCTGTTTTTACAGTTCTTGCTGCCATAGCAACATCAGGCTCAGTCTGCAGACAGCCATTACGTCGTGGCGGGAAAAGGATAGTATCTTACCAAGTGATAGGTTTGAAAGCTTCACTCATCTTCAGCTTTGGGGAAGCAAATTGTCCGTAACGCTTTCAGCCTCCCTTGGGTGTGCTCAATTGACGCTCGAATCAAAATATAACTATAAAAGCATTTAATTTACGTTATTAACACTTGTCGAAATATGGTATACGTGAAGTCATTCTCACTGAACTTGTATACGAGCCTGGTAACTTATTCCTTGGGCGAGAACAATTTTGCGATGCCTTTAATTTGGGATTGATTACAAAATTGATACTCTCCAAGTTTCCGGTGATGTGAAAATATTCAGTTCTGACGGCTGCTCTGCTAAACTCTAGCGGGACCACAACAAATCTCAACTTAAATGGTTCTATTTCCCTAGTTTCCTTGTTAATTTTCTCTCATCTATTTTTAGCATAAAGTAACTATGATTGAACGTGACTATGTGAAGGGTATATACTTTATTTCCCAAAAATATGCCCTAATTTAGATCTGACACCACACAATCTAAATATAGGCTATGGTATTATCGCCCCATAGTTTGAAAAGGCAACAAAGCAACCAATCTCTTTGTGTTAACAGTTAGATTTAACTCACAGCTTAATAGTCTTGTCTGCAGCTGGTATCATAATGGATGACTGTTAGCGACTCAGGAATAAAAGAGGTTCCATTCCCCTCCCCCTCCCCCCACCACCGCAACCTAATATTGGGTAGGCTGCCAATACTTCAGTTGAAAGTACCACACATCATGTTGCGCACGTTGATTTACATTGTAACCCCCCCCCCCCCTTTCCCTTATTCTACCCTTCCCTTATTTTTTAAGTTATAGGCCTACGTCAAGACGCAGCAGACGGATACCGTATTGAGACAAGCATAATTTTATCGCAGAATATGATTCGATATCATAAACTTTGACTAGCTAGTTATAGCCTATAGGCGTGAAATTTAAATTGTGAAATGTATATATAGCTGATTGCAGAAATATTTATATGATGCAATGCATATGTGCGTTTAAAGGAGAAACAATCTCAGATGATATCTTTATGGTATGTGATAGAAATATTGCTCATGAATAACTCTTAAGAAGGCCAATATAATCCTGTTTAATTCCATTTGCGAGATATCTAAGATTCCAATCGCTTTTATCAGGGTCCAACCATTTTGTCTTAGTCTACGTCAAATGGTTCATTGTGGATGTTCTTATTTACCTCCTCATTTTCCCTTAATTTTCATCATGTTATGATGTGTTGCTAAAAGTGAACCCGTACTGCACCTGCTGAAACCAATATTACACTAGGTAATGGTAACCCCCAGCCCCCCCCCCCCCTAAAAAATCAATATTTTGTAATACATTTGCTATAAGAGTTCTCTCTAAAGGAACTCCAATTTGCAAATGCCAAATGCGCCCTCTATATGAAAGCAGACTAAACGAAGTATTTGTGTGAGAAAAAAATATTCCAATTTTAGACACACGTGACCCTCCATAATGTCATTTTATGACAAGTTTCACGATTAATCGCGGTAGCCTATCATTTTAATCTTCTCACTCGGAAATGAATCTAGTCTATACCCTTTCAAAATTGAAATTTTTCGTATACAGTGTTTAGTTCATGATGTGCTGCACGTACGTTGGTAACCAAATCGAATTGTTATACTTACGCTACAACTTTTTCCTGCCGCTTTCTGTGTTGTATATAATGAAAGTGATGTGCGATTCCTACCCACGCAGTAATGACAGTTTGTAAGGTGTTGTGGGTTCTCACAGGTACAGGCCTATACCCTCAGCAACGAAATAATTAGGTAACCGCCGCCAACAAACATTGCTGAATAGTAATTCCGTTGGTAGGGCGCTCAACATTCATTTGCGCAGATTCGAACACCGTTATACAGAAGAGCTAACAACTTCTTTACACTCTTTCAACTTGAGAAAAGTGGGAGGGGGTGGGTATGTTGTAGATAGAGATTCATGCGGTAAGTAAATATTAGACCAATTAATCCGGTCATAGTAATAAAGTTGCAGTGACTATGCAGGCTGAGAGAAATCTTTTCGAGGGGCAGGACGTGGGGTCCCCCCTCCCTCCTCCTCACCGTGGGGAGGAGGGGGGGTTAGAGGTATCAGAAAATGATATTATCTAGTACATATTAATTAAGGAAGCATGGAGGTATTGGTATATGGGTCGGTGGGCATTCAAAGCAAAGTTTAAAGGGTTACTAAAAGGAAGAGGTAAGCATTTGCACAAAACGCGGAAAATGCTCGGGTCAGTGTAAATTGACATTCTACAATTGAGCGTATTTAACGTAGTTGACCTATTTGTAACATTTCATGAAAAAAAACAATGATATTAATAATATTAGGTCATCAAATGTGTATTTCCAGGGAGTTGTTAGGGCAGTCAATGAACTAAGCACTCAATCAACCTACTTAGGCCTATATATAACCAAGAGAGGATGGATCGTGAATGCGGCAGTTGCCTGTCCAAGGTTTTATCTCTCCCGGACACCTGCCGAAACAGTGACATTTTGCAGGTTACCCGGCGCACAACAGTCCGCAATTGCTCTTCCCCACACCCTGCTCTAGTTCTCCACACTAACTTCCTTGTCTCCATCTTGTAATTAAAAAAATTGTCATTTTATATCTGTTAGCAATGTAGTTAGTACCTCTGTAACCGTCATGAGCTTGACCCCCCCCCCCGTCTCCCTATATAGCCTACTACCCCACCTGCTTAAAGTATGATGATGTGTTATTTATTAGTATGGAGTAAATATCCACACCCAAAATTTGCCCAACATTAGGGCAAGAAAGAACCCTGACACCACCCCTTCCCCTTCCTCTGCCTCTCCACGACTCCCCCTCACTTTACCTCCCTTGCATCCACAAGCCGGCAGGATGCGCCCAGAATAATGACTTTTTGACCCTAACCCTAAGTGGCATTAGAGTAAGTGGTAAACGATGGCTATATAGATCGCAAGATATACCCTTTTAACCTATATCCCTGGGGGAGTATAAAAGGTCAAGATCCCCCATCTGTATAGCCAATTTATCAACATAAAAGCACAGGGGAGTTCCTCTCTGTCACATATATATAAACGTTCATTTCATCTCATCCTATCTGCTTTCTCTATAAGCGAAGGCTTTTCTACCTTCCTAAGTTTGAGATTCAGGCTGTTTGATATACGCTCGGTTTCTGTTTATTTATGACGCCAGAGAGCGACAGGTAATCGGACCTGATTTTGCCAAACAAAAACATTCAAGGAATATCCTGTAGCTTTTTCCCTCCCTCTGCTCTAAATGATACTTTCAATACCAGTAATCGAAACGGAAACAATTCATAGGACTGCTGGTTTCTCTTTATTTAGCACAAGTTCGCCCGGGAAGCAGTAATTCAATGCTGGAAACCAACCGGAATAACTTCAATTCAGTCCCAATAGATACCCAATGACTCTCGTGTTTAGCTCTCTCAGTATTTTCAGGGAGATCTAACGACAACATCCCGCTCTTTTACGATCCCTTTTGTAAACTTTAGTTGGTTTTGTTTGTAGATCAGTGGTCATATTTCTCAGTTCAGGCTATACGTATGCATGGTTGTGGATACCAGCTGGTTTATCTAGGGACAAATTCATTTACGATGGCAAACGATCCAACGATAGCCAATAGGTGCCTACTGCAGTAGTGTGTACTATAGATACCAATCAAAGATTTGCTTGTCTCTACTATTTGCGTTTTGTCTTTCGACCCGAGCGAAACTAACGAGCAGATTACATGTGTGGCTAGGCTTGTGTCAACATACAATGGACGTGGTAGGCCTCATCGTATGTGATAATCCTCAAATGAAAACTGTTCCCACGCAGCGAACGAACTGTTCAGTGTGTTTTTAGATCTCAGTAGAAGAAGTATCAGCCTCGCACGATATACATGTATATATACATAATATATATGTGTGCTACCTATGTATTAGTATCGTCCTGCTGCATCTGAAGAGTTGCTGTTTCCGTGAGTGAGCTTTTTCAAGATGGGGATTTTTATTTTATGTCTGACTGTGATTTTTCTCTTTCTTGCTACGGCAGTGGAGACTCGTCAGATGTGCTACCGAACTGTTATCAATGGAGTATGCTACGCAACGGCTGGTTCTAGTCTAATGACCTCGCAGATGCAATGTTGTTGCAGTCTTGGAGCCGCTTGGGGACCTTCGTGTGTAACCTGCCCGCAGCGTAACTCGGGTAAGTATATCATGCACATTCAAGGAAACTTTATTTTCTTATTTTTCGACGACAAAACAAAATCCTTCAATGATTAATCTATCATGAACTGCGTGTAAACGTGTTTCATGATAACTGGTCACAGAAAGGGGTAATTACTATGGAACCACGGTAGTGTTGTTAACTTATTGAAAGTGGTTCCCCTTCATGTCCCGGGCAACTGCACGATACTTCACTTCTAAGATCTTATCAGTATTGCCCTCAAATATGCTAGAAAGTGCGATAATGGTCACCCAGGCTCAATTATAGTTTCTCAAGTGTGACAGTAAAAGATCTATGTTAAGATCCCTCAATGTTTACGGACTTATTTGGAGGATCAGAGCCGCTAGGAAAGTATATTTGAAAGCTTCTAGCAAATTTAAGCGTGCTGAAATGTGGCGCCAATGATGATGATCTTTAAACGCTTTAATGACCGTTGGGGGCTTTCATAGGAATATTCTTGTCTCTCGGTGGGGTGATGGGCGGGGGGGGGGGGGGGTTGGGAGATTTGTACTAAATAACAATTATCATACTGGTAGTGGTAGGTCAGTATATTGACAGGGAAGCACTATAGTATTTTAAAGGGTAAAGTTGTCAGGAGTTATATTTTGCCTCTTACAATGCCAGAAAGATGATTGAGCGCGCGAATCGTCTATCGATGACTGACCATTGTAAAATCGTGATGTCATTCCAGCATGTGTCTGGATGTGGTTTTGTCTGTATTGGTGCATGATCGATTAACTTTCTCTTCCTACAAATGTTTTTTACATTAAGCTGTGTAATGTAATGTGTTATTTGGTGTACGTATCTCTACAAAGGTAATTAATTCTTCTATTTTCATGCCATTTTCCTTTCCATATCCATACCTCGATATAGTATAGCAATCTCCTGTTCGCCACATGTTTGAAAATAGCCTTCAAGTTTACCAATGAACCTAGGAATGTTTTATTTTTTAGATCACCTACCTTTGGGAATGGATATTCCCCCAAAATCCCATGTACAGGTGGTGGAGAATTTTGTTTGTGTGATATA
>JAIPMN010007922.1:0-11050 GCA_020650975.1 Apostichopus californicus
GTAAGTCACCGTAAGTCTCGGACAGAATCATACGAGACTTGCCCGTTCCAAGTGAGGGATTTAGGATAGGCGATCAGATCATTCATTTTATTTGAACCAATTACAAATAGGGACTATTGGACCAATAAAAAGCAGCCCTAGCATGCTACAAACTCAACCTTCATTTTTTGGTAAGACCACCTAATCCCGATCGGTTTTACGCCTATCCGGCCCCAGTGGCGTAGGCTTACACAGGATTCCGCAGATAAGGGAGCCAAATTCAAAACTCCCTCCCTTCCCCCCTGACTGATTTTTGGACTGAAATTGTTATACGTCAAATGAGACATTATTTTGTCCGAATAAAAAGTATGTGATGTTGACTTAACACAAGGAGGTGCGAGGGTGGGGTTGTCACCTGAAGTAAAGGCTGAAGGTATAAATCCCCCAACTGACTATGGGACCATTCCACCACCACCCCGCCCCTTCCGTTTCGCACGCCACTGTCCCAGGCTCCCCTTATAGTTGCCTACCCATCTCCTGTCTGAAACAACGAGACAGAGACTATATTTGTTTACTTTGGATAAGACATGTTATTATAACCAAAATGAGCCCTTTTACCTTTTATTATTTCTTTAAAAATGTTTCTCAGTTCAAATTTGAAGTCAATAACGTGGAATTGACCTTTTACAACAACGTCCTGCAGTAACAGAAAACGACTTGACTAATTAGCATAGCCAACTGCGTTATCTGGAAGCGTTCCATACTTTTCTGTTTTGCATATTTTATGCGACATTCATTGTCGTGCCCACCTTTTCAAGCACAACCTGTGTGTATGCTGAATATGTGTATACAGTCCGTGTATTTAGAAAGCGCTCGGACGGTGGAAACACAGCAGATTATGTGTGGGATGTGTCTTATAGTTAGTAGCATAACGTTAAATTTGCCGTTTTAATGATTTATTCATATTTTCTGGTGGAGGGGTAGTGGTTTAACTGTAGGGGGTTGAGGGTTTATATGAAACTGTATTGCACCCTCACAAACACGAAAATAGTAGAGATCGCCTATATATGTGTGACTGAAAATTCCAGTCTTTGATGTTTTGTTTTTTAACAAAAAAGGCACTGTTTACATGACAAACATGACTCTTTACTTATGACTTTGCCAAAAATGGTTTCAATCCGTATCAACAAAGGGAACTTTTGCGGTTTTCTCCCCGTTTATTTTACAGAACTGGGGACGTCCCCATTCCTATGTACGCCGTACATGCAGCTCAGTCGCTTACAGTTTAATAACTTGTGTCTGTCCTGTTTAGATGCGTATAAATTTGCCAGTTCGCCCTTTAAGGAAATTAATGTTGGTGTCGAAATGTCAAGTACGTAGTCGTTTGACTTCCATACAGAATATTGTAAGCTAGACACGGAACTGATAAACGATGAGAGTTCTTTTATGTTCAATCCATTACACAATTCTGTAAGAATTGGGAGAGTTTTGAGCTTCCCATATGAGTAACAGCTATGGTCCGTTGTCTGTGTTGAACGAACAGCTATGGTCCGTTGTCTGTGTTGAGCGAACAGCCATGGTCCGTTGTCTGTGTTGAGCGGACGTTAATGATAGTTTTAGAACTATTTTAAGAGTAACCAGCTACGACCACGAAGTTCAAAACCATTTACACCAGAATATATCTTGTTTTGTTTAGTTTGTTTGGGTGAGATCTGATGGCGGATAAATTTAAGTCACACATCATATAAGAGAGAAGAAGATGACATCCACTTAGTCGGGGAGGGGATGGGAGGGGAGGGGCAGACTTGTTTCTTTGGTGGAGACACTAATGCATTTCGTAACTTTCGCCTCAATTGTTGTGGTTTCGAACCCTTGCTGGGGATCTTTAAGGAGTCTTTACCCCTCTCCGTTGATCTCTTACATGATTTGTGTTTTATCTTCAGACCGATGACCCCATTGTCTTTTTTGATAGTTCACATCCACGTACCCTCAGCAAAATATTTCTTCTGAGGACGTGGTGATTCTTTTGAATTGACACCCGAGGACTTGGAATTCGTTTGTTCAATTCCTCAGCTGAGATATTCAAATACATAATTAAGCTTGGAAATACTTCCGTACCAAGAATTAATATGCTGGCAAGTTCTAGAAAGGGATTTTGTTATTACTTAATGTTACAAAGAGATTGTAGGCACCTAAAAACTCTTATTCCCTTCAAGTTAAGCCAATGAAAAAAGAAGAAAAAATCAACAATAAAAGGACAAATATACAAATGGGTTTATCACAATTTTATTGATTTGAAGCCAATGATCTGAGAAGGTTAGGGTATGAAGGAGTATCCATAAAATATATCAAACGTAGGAAGGTTAATGACACAACCAATTTTCTCTTAACGGGGATTTCAATTAAGGGATAAAAATCGATTACAACAAGCAGGAATTTCTTTAAAAAAATGCCCTGAAAGCAACAAAAAAAAAATACTATAAAAATACGAGAAAATATTATTTTCTTGGGACAAATTAAAATTCATTTTTGGAATTCATCAGTTTCATTTTGTACTCCTTAAACAAAGAATATTTTAGCAAAACTTGGGGCTTGGTATTAATTTTTGCTTAAAGCAGTTTCCTTTTTTTGTTTTTCTAAAATGCTCGTTTTATTATTATATAACCTTTACATAGTTTCTTTACTTAAATAAAGGGCATCAAAATGTTTAAGAGTTAATCTAGGGAGGATTATAGAACAGCCACCCCCTCCCCTTGTAGTTTAGTTGGCTGGACACGAACGTTGGTCGACATCTCCGACAAATCGTCTTGACGAGATGGGCAATGCTTCTCCCTGGATCACCATCTTCCTCATGCATCCTGAGAAGTCCTCGTTTTCAAGAATACCGTCGTGGACCATGTCGACTGTGGATTAGTAATGGGGGAGATTATCTTCAGCGGGTAGTAGTATTAAGTGCAAATAGGTGACAACAGATTCGTCGCTTGTAAATCAAATTTAACTTTTACAAGGCCTTGTTTGATCTCTCGCCCTACTTTATTTTAGTGTTGAATATTACACGCTATTGACAAGGCCTCTTCTTCCTCAACCCTATCTCTCCGATATTCATACATGATGTATGTTTAATTACTTGCTTAGTTTCAAATATAAAAAATATATATATTTAATTTTAAGTTTATTAGCCAGTTTATCAGACAGCGTAGCCTATTCTTTATGGTAGGTAGATGAATATTGTGTTCTGTTTGAACGTTACTGGGAAATAATGGTATTCATGAAAGAAACGTGAACCCTTTTATAAGAGGAAAATGGGGTATATGACACTTAAAAATAGACAATATAGCATAAGGAATCTTTGTGTAGTGTAATGTTTTCATTTCTAAGAAAGAAAACAGGTAATATGTGACAATTCCAAAATAACAATAAAGGATAAATACTTTGTGTGAGTAATTGTGTGAACTGAATGTGAAGTGGTTGGTGAGGAGCTCTAAACACACCACGAGAAAGTGTTTTGTAAATATTTTATAAAATATTCAAAGGTCAAACTTGTTCGTCACCTTATTATCAATGTAGGCCTACTGGCTCTCATTGTCTATGATTTACTATAATTATGATTTAACGAAATTTGTATATGATGCTAAGTTTCATCGGCTGAGGCTTTATTCAGCCACTACAACACTGTCTCGCCGAGACCATAGTCCATCGGTTATATAACATTAATCGTTTGAACAAGCATGGTAGTAGTTTATCTCGTTGGGTAGCGTGTGTGACGAAGTGATGGGATTGGAGGCCTCATAGTGATCACAAATAGCAAAAATGATAGGGTTAATATTTAACATGAGACGCAATTGGCTGGTATGAATTTGAGAACTACCGTCACCTACGGAAGAACGTCAACCGCGAACTAGTTTATCTGAGCCTTTAACTGCATTTTGTAATTTTCGTCCAATAGTTTTTGTTGTCTATCAATTCCGTTTGGGGTAAGGAGAAAGTGAGGGGGGGGCAAGACATTGACTGGGCGAGTTCCTCTCTACTGCACCCGCTGCTACCGCGATTATACTTCAGGGACGCAAACACAAGGAAACAAATAAATACACATATATGATCTTGTTCAATTTTGTTTATTCATATTCATTGGAAAGATAATCAGTTTAGGAAATTATTGCAAAACCAAACATATATTCAATAACGTGTTTGAAGTTTAAAGAATATTTGTTTCAATCTGCGACTCACATTTGAACAAATAATCTCCTCATTGCAGTTTTTTGAAAGTTTACAATTCTCGGAGATGATACATATTTTAATGCATTTGTTAGATACTACCAAGGGTTCGTTTCGTCTAGTCGATTTGTCTTTCTCATACAGAAAACTATCTGTTCATTTTACAGCTCATTTTTTCCCCACAATGGATTCGAGAGCAATCATATTACAAGGTATCCGTCATCAACTCAAGAAGATGGTCTAATTTTCATTTCAACGAACTGGGGGCTGCAGTAGCCACTAGAAGTATAATCATAGCGAGACCAGATCGTTTCTCCGTTGGCTCCATTGTAGACACCGTTGAGGTTGTCAATCGTACAAAGAGTATGGCAGCTGCTGTTGAGCTGGAACTTATTGCAAGTGGAACCATAGCAGTGAGAACACCAATTATTCGAGTGCCACCAGCCGCTTCTGTGCTTCTCTGCACAGTTGAAGTTACCACATGCGTCATTGTCTCGGTCATACGTGCTGAATTGTTTTCCTTTGTTATGAGAGAGAAGATGACCTGTGAAGGAAACAGCCAGAACCACCAGTGGTTAATACTTGGTCATTAAACAATAACGTAATATCCTGATATATTGCACACTTTTGTTGGGACATAAGTTTTACAGTATATTGGGAAGAAAGGGGCGGGGGATTAACATTTAAGGAGATTCACAATTCATTGTTAAGGAGTTTATTCCATGATCATTAGAAATTTCATGTGCTGATTCATTCTTTATTGTTCTTTATTTTAATGAGGTTTCTTTCTCAATGGAGGTGATCTGGATTAAAATTAACTGATGTATATTAATATATAAACTAAGTTTGCTTAAATGACATTATTGTCTATTGATATCAAATAATGTGATAAATTTAGTAAATATTGTGTTTAGTCCTAACGGAGAACTAAATCCCGGGCTTTGTATTAACTAGTTTTTAATTAATATTCTGAAATTTGTTATTCCACTCTATGTCTCGGGTTGTCTTTATCTTCAAACACAGTGTGGCTCTTATTGTTATAATTGTTTCGCAGATGTAAGAAACATGTTAGTAGTAAGTGTTTACAGGAAACGCTCAATATTTATTTTCTGTTTCTGTTTTTTTTATGTTTGGTCTTATTTTTCTTCCATAATATGTCATGTTCCTAGACTGGTGCTTGCTCATTTAGCATAACTTCTGTTCTCCAATTGCAACTAATTAAGATGGTTCAAAATGCTTGGTATTATTTTTTCACCTTGTTTCTGTTTAAATCTTTTTTTGTGTTCTAATTAATGCGTGACACTTATCATACATACTCGGAAATGGATTATAAACTTTATAATTAATTCATTTATACAACAATAGCAACGATGTGCTTGAAGTGTGAAAGGAGAAGGGGGAGGAGGGGTGTTACACCAAACCCTATGTGTAAGGGTTTCTGATCCAATGTACTTGGTGAATAGATTGTAGCTAAGATTTAAGATCAAGATGTGTTGAAACCGTGACTAACACTTTCTCATGAAGATTATTATGAACATACTAATCACTTTAACTTGACCTATGATCCAAGGCAAGGCGCAAATATCAATATGTAACAAACCTGTGTTTCCACTGTGAGTGCCCAGTGTATTCATTCTGTAGTTGTTGCTTTCAGACTCTATTTGAAACTCTGGATATTCAGCATATTTAGCAGATTTACTAGAAGTAGTGATGTCAAAGCGAAGCTTGTAGTTTCTCTGGTTTGTCAAGTAATGAAGCTTTTCATTTCCTAGCCATAAGTTCCTGCCGTCACCAAACCCGTCTTTGTACGCAGTCCAGTTTTGATAAAAACTCGTAGAGCCATCGGTACGACGTTGAAACACCTGGAAAGATAGCGAGTAAAAATAATGAAAGAAAGATAATGATGAGATTCGTGAAGCATGCTAGCAGACAAACTTAATTTAAGAAACACCGCACGAATATATATTTATAGAATACTATTTCAGTAAGACAAATGTATGACTTTTCTTTGTTTTTGTTTTCTTTCGGGGATGGGCAATTTTTAGGATTGTCACACTTTGCTTCCACTAAAGTAATTTTGATACACTCAATACCTGGTAAGTTATAATAAAAGTAGAACCGAACCGAAAACAGAAACTTGGACTTGCATTACCGTCTACAATAGACTTAATCAACAAAACTCACAGAACGATACTTGAAATATTCATATTGTTTCAATAAAGACTTACGGTCCATCCTCCACCGTTTTCCATTTTGCAAGATACGTTGAATGATAAACCAGGCCATCCAGTAGGCATGATTGTATAAACGCCATCTTGTCTATGTCCAGCGTCATAAACTTCCTGACAGTCTGTATACAATGACTCACATGTTTCACCGTCACCTTCGTATCCATCATTACAGTAACACTGTCGTACTTCATTCTCGACACCACACACAGCATTAGTACTACAGCTGTAGTCATCTTTACAGATCAGTCGGTTATTGCTACAGGAACACTTCTGGGTGCAGTTATCGTTAACGTATGTTTTACCATTCTAAAACAAATCAAATGTAAAATTTTAAGTTGGAAGAAAGAAAATGTTGTCAGATAAATTTAATTATGTGATCAAATATCAATTAGAAATGTTATCTGACATTTAAATAGATGTCACAAAAACTCACCGATATAACCATGTTGGCCTCTGTAACGAAACAGCTGCATCTACTCGCACTGATACAGTCACTTCCATTCAGCATTAATCCAGCTTTGCAGATACAGCCCGTGCTACCTAAACAGGTACTGTTACAAGCAGACTCTCCTTTGGGATCTTCACACGTTGCTTCACAAGTGCAGTTTCCATAGATCATGTTCGGAGGACACGGATTTATCAAAGAACCTGCATGGAGATAAGAGCAGTTTAGCTTTGAAATATCATGATTATTATGTTTTGTCTCATTTTTCCATGTAGTAACATCCTAATATGAACTTAACAGCGGAAAGCTGATTGCGACTTTAAGGAAAGCATTTAAAATAAATCAAATGCACATTAATGCATAATTAATGTGATTTCTTCTCTTATCACATGATATCAGTGGTGCGCTTGATATGCTACGGGACTTACCTAGAGTCGTGCCTTGTGGTTCAGTAGTGACTGCAGTAGTTGGTTCCTTTGTTTCTTGCAGTGTCTTACCTAATAGTGTAGGGAGGATGTTTATGGACAATAAGTAATGCTGTAAATTGGGTTCAATTAAATAAATATAGAATTGTCTTGAATGAAGTCCTCTTTCTGTTTGTTTTTGCACTACAGTTTGGACCATAGACATATCTTGTTTCGTAAGAAAGAAGTATAAGATGGTGGAAAATAAGAATATCATTAACAACGCAAATAAATTAACAGCTAAATTGATAACGTATGCCCTCTAACCAGATAATAATATGTCCGTGTATCATTATTTACTAATCTAGTGGTCTTCTTTTCGTCATGATGTTATCTTAACAGACCAAACTGAAGATAAGCGGATGTTTTAAAACGCTGTCCTTATAGACAGAATGTTGCTAATAATGCGAAAATTGTAAAATCCTACTAGCAAGTTTAATGGGGGCAATATCTCATAGACCTATCATTTATATTTGCAAACTCACCCCCCCCCCCACCTCAAGAAAAAATAATAATAATTGAAATAAAATTTTCAAATTGAAATGAGAAGGATGAAATGTATTTGGTGACAGAAATTTTTTATATAAAGTTTAGCTAGTGAAATCATGTAACAGCTTATAAAGAGATAATACTGTCAATTTCTAAAACGAACCAACACATACCGATATTAAATGATGTGTCTCAAACAATGGTATTTTGTATTAGTATTTTTGGTTTAAATGAAAGTTAAACGAGCTAGGAAGACGTCAAGTTGGAAAACCACCTAAATCACAGGCACAGGAAATACATCAATTTTTGGCATGTTAAACTTCTTATGATATATAAATAATAATTTGACAGCATGCTGTGTTCTGTTGACTTTTTACTTACTTTTACAAGGTGAAGGTAAACAGTGGCTTCCTTTACATGGAAATTTCGCAGCAAAATCACACAATTCTATCAATAAGAAAAAATGAAGAAACAAACATCAGAAACAGCTACATGCACAAGCGTTAAAAAATACTCAGCAACAAAAATAAATTATGATAAAAACAGGACAAGATAAGACAAGACAAGACAAGACAAAACGAAACAAACGAAACGAAACGCAAAAAAGCAGAACAGAACGGAACAAAACAAATGCTTAAGATTTATTTAAATCGTTAAGTGTGAAGTAATGGTTATAAATATGGAATTCTTTATATAAGAAGTAAATAAGTAAAATTTAAATCAAGTGGATGGTATAGATAACCAATATTGACATCGTCAAAACATAAATTAAGTTACTGGTAGCAGTTTGTACTGCAAATTCCAGTCCATATATGTTTCTGTACATGTTGAATTGACTGTACTGAGAGTGAAATTGTCCCGGTATGATGGCCAGTTATGTAGTATAACTTTAGGCAACTAATCTATTTGGCAGTTCTGTGACATTGCTTCCCTGGTAAAAGTACTTATAACTTGACTAAAGTTCTTACGAAACGTATTACGTATTCAGTCAGTACATTACAAATAATACACCGTGTAACGACTGCGCAAATTAAACCAAGACATGGGTATGACGTTGGGGGATATTTGAAGTCGGCAAACATTTGAAGAAAAACAAAAGGTTGATTTTTCCCACGATATTTGTTGATTTTATCTTTGGATGACTGGTGTATATATTCTCCCGTAAATTGCGACACCCCCATTGACCGCTAACAGTAGATGAATCGATGTGTTGGATAGTCTGCCTAACTTATTACGCGATAACAGTTAGCCTTACCTTAGACTTAGCATTGAGTCTACGATTAAAATAAATCAACTTTAAACTTTAAAATACCAATATCGTACGCGAACTACAGTGTACTCGGTATTATATATCTTATAGATGAAAGGGTGTTAAAACACTCACAACTCGGCCATTGAGTAAAATAGGATTGTCATATATCAATGGCCCTAGGAACTATAAACAGCATATTCCTAGATACCAACTGGTGTGACTATAATATCAAAAGAACACTCCAATTAGACATGCATAAGTTAATAATATAAAGGTAATCCCGCCGATGATTTATATTTAACAATATATTTTCTGTATTCTGGACGGAGATATATGTAGGGAGGGATAGTTATGTTAATATTCAAGCAGCTGGGTACTCATGAAAGTGAAATCATCTTGAAGAACCCTTGCTCGAAATTGGCTGAAAGTTGCCTTGCTCTCGTTGCTCTTAAATCACAAGGTTGCCAAAATAAGCCATTAGAAAAACTTCAAACCTGCTGCAATATGTCTACGAACGATGTGATATAGAAAAGTGGAATTCTACATAGTTAATCGGACAGAAAGAAAATAAAACAGAATAGGATGTACTTTTTGTATGCCCAAACCCATCCATAACTCTTCTTATCATGTTAAAATATATATATACTTACTTCCGGCATCCGTCATATCGATGAGGATTAGTGCCAAATGGAAAAGCTGAAAACATTTCTTTCTCTCCATTGTGTTCTAAGTTGACCGCTGTTCTCGTCTTTGATGTTCTCTGTAAATTTTTAAATGACCGCGTTGGATGATGTGA
This sequence comes from Apostichopus californicus, assembly GCA_020650975.1. Lineage (NCBI taxonomy): Eukaryota > Metazoa > Echinodermata > Holothuroidea > Aspidochirotida > Stichopodidae > Apostichopus > Apostichopus californicus. Next base: position 9,872 of record JAIPMN010007922.1, read on the forward strand.
TGTCTTTAATATAGACTAAATAACATAGTCTCAACAAATATGTACATGTATTACCTTAAAGCTGATTGGACGAATCGAAAAAGTATCAATATCAGAGCACGAATTGTACAACGATACTGTGATTACGTCATTGAGGGAAGATCAGCTTTTGTCACTTAGGTTTACATTTAGTTATCTTCATTAGAAGTAGACAATAAATCAATCTTCCAGCAATATATAACGTATACTTATACAGGAGATATTCAGTGGATATATTTTCAACCGTTTCTTATTTGATTTAAAAAGAGAACTGACTTAGAGGTTTAGAAAACATAAAGTTACTTTCGTGGAACGCCTTTTCCTTATGTCCTGATTTATACAGTGAGGCTTTTTCGATTCTCTTTCCATTTACCCTATCTGTTTGCTACTTGTACAAGTTCTCGCAAAGTGTTGCTCCGTGTAATATACATTTTACAAAATGAAGAATAGATGTTACAAATCATATGCAAGTTTCTGATCACATTGATGATAAACGATAAATAAACGGAGGAAAAAAAATTATCATTATTATCTTTTACGACACGATAAATCTGACATTGAACCTACGATTCATTTTTTTATCTCAATTATGGGCAATATATGGTACCGGTGAAACGTCTGTTTTACAGAAGTGTCAACAGACCTGAGCAAAGCCACTGCACTATTATATTCCTTAAATAAAAAATATGAGCTTACATTATAGAAAAAGGAACAATTCACTTTTTGATATAATATATATCATATATCATAGCACACACGGGTTTGTATTTCACTTTTAGCAAACGCCGTGGAATTGTTTTAACCCAATATCATAGTTAAATTGAAATAAATCTCATAGCCTATGTATGCATATTTTTCTTTAATGAAAGGGAATATAGAATATTTACCACTCTTACATGTATAAACATATTTTCAACTAAATGCTGGAAAGGAAATGTTTAGTGGGATGCCATCTCTTCATTATTGAAGATAGTGAACATCCTAAACATTTTTTAATGCAAAAGCAGCAAACATGTTTGATAATTTATTATACATTATTAAGTGGATGTAAATACGCATATAAATATATATATATTTATTTATTATTATATATATATTATTATATGTATATATTATAAATATATATGTATATATATATATGTTTATATATATATGTATATA
>JAIPMN010007930.1:0-17081 GCA_020650975.1 Apostichopus californicus
AGGCAAATGGTTTGCTTTGCCAAATTTGCAACAGGCCACAAAAATATGAATAACAATATATTTGCAAAGTATATGCTCATCTGTAATATGCATACCATGTTAGAAAAGACAATTGAAATTAAATAGTAACTTTAAATATTATTTTCGTTGTACATTGTTTCGATAATATCATAAACGTGTTCGTGAACGTGAACGTGTACGTGTTCACGTGAACAATATGTACCTCAAATGTCACAAGAGTAAAACAGGACGTTGAAAACCATGATACTTACTTGTCTTGTCTATAAATGCCTCACCATCCAATTTATCAAAACAGAACTTTTCGCCAGCAGCAATGACTCTAGTCAAACGATTATGCGCTGATTGAACTTACTATTCGCTGGCAAACGGAGTAGTCAGCAATGAATGATGTGACGGTGAGAATCATTTAACAGTCCGTTGCTGCTGAACTATGCGCGTGAAATTGCACTGAATGATGTAGACGAACGTCTGAAAAAGAACACTACCTTCACTCATAGGATGAGCGTTATGATACTCCTTAATATATTATTTACTAATCTGTCACGTAGGGAACATTTGAAGATAGACTAGAAGTCCTTACCGATGACAAAGAAAACTATCATATCTTAAATAACTTTGTTTTCGCATTCCATAGACTAAGAGTCATTGACTCTTCGTAAGGAAATCTCGGCATCGGTGGGTGTATGCAGTGTGGATACAATTAGATACGGTTCATAAAAAATGCTAATTGCAGTTAGAGTCTGTTGATGCCGCTAGACTTGACATTCTAATGGAAAGACTTTTGTACTACAAACGTGTCAATGAAAACACGAAAGGGGGTCTATGAAGGGTAGTACTGCGTGCTTTGTTAGAATTTTACCCTCTGACTGGTTAATACCATTTCTTGTATAACTTGATAGATTGGAGACAAACTAAATCCCCGTGGACCCTACTTATTAGTAGTTATGAATAAAATACCATTATTCGAACGTTTTGAGATGAAAGACCACGTATACACGCTAGTGATTCTTTGGGCAGTTAGAGTTACATTTTCTTTCTCATATGTTAAATATGTTTACAGCATTTTCTTCCTTCCCGTTCATTCTTCATGGAAGTCATCATGCTAGTGCGTGTTCGTGTGTGTGTGGGTGTGTGCGTGCGCGTGATCGGGCGCGCGTGTATAGGTGTGACGCCTTGCTTGTAAACACGATATCTCAAGAAGGAAAGCTTGGACCAATCTCATTTTTGGTGAGTAGGTGTAACACATTAAGTAGAAGAAGGCTATGGTTTTAGAAGAGGTCACCAGGGGTCAAATTATGGAAACCTGTTTTATAATCTACCGCCGTATATTCCACCGACCAGCCTATTCGATAACATTTGCGTTACGCCTTATAAGAATAGGAGGCTGTTGGCAATTGCAAATGAGCTTATAGACATCCGTGGAATCAAATAAAATTCTTGCGAACAAAGTTACGCAGGCATCATCATGTTGCTTGAGCTGCAAAATTTCACTACATACATTGCGTGCAAAAAGGTGTACTTTTTGTACATACAGCGGTGGTATTGGAAGTTTTCTGTCGTAACCTATATCGCAATTGTCGAAATTCAGTGCCAAATAAAAACTTGAGGTTTGGATGTCGTTACGTTAGGGTAATGGCTAGGCGCCGTTTATGAAAATTGACAGTCGCCTTGTTAGATTTTTATCAATGACTGATCTCAATGCGAAGTAACTGTGTAAAATGGTTCGCTATTTGCACGTGCATTATGTACGGGAAGTTTTCCTGTTCAACTTCTTGTTCAACTTCAACGACCATTTACAAACATGCAGCGAGAGCATCATTTAAAATCTAAAATAACAATTTATTAGAAGGAAGGGTTTGAGCTTACACAGTACGTATTGTGTTTTAAAGGCATTCATAAATGTTGTGTTCATATATTAATTTCTCAACCACTTGAAAATAGGATTAAAACGTCGATATCATGACGGCTTGGTTATGCGTAAGCAACCCCTGCACAGTAGAGTATATGCAGGTAGACTACTAACAATAAGCATTGTCAAAATGTTTCGTGTCAGAATACCAATACATAAGCTGGCCAAATATTTCCTAAAATTATTTCTTAAGGCATTTCCTACATGCCATCAGTCATAATTCGCAATACATACAACAAAAATTAAGGAGTTTTGAGACACTTTTGTTGTTATTGCTTCTAGGATTTTGTGCAAAGATTTTCACTCAACACCAGTTGCAAGTGGAAGATAGATTCTCTTTCAACCTTAGATTTTCATTGCATAAAAGATCGCTTTGATGTAGGCAGTGTAATGGGGTAATAGTGATATTTTTCGCACACCAATCTGCAGCTAAAAGACAAGATAAATAATTGGGAAATTGTACGAATCGCGCGGCAAATCGAGTAGCGTTTCAAAGTAGCAGTGAGGTACTGTATAAGCTTAGGACTCTAGCACACCTAGCTAATGTAAAGTATATGCCTAGTACTAGAGGAGCCCTAGTGAAACAGAAGCCAAGCTATCTTCGTAGGTATTTTTGCAGATGTTTTATTTGTATTTGTTTGAGACACTACAGTAGGCCTAGCTGATCATTTATGGTTCTGCGACATGTTTGATTTTGTTCATGACTTACTTTTGGTGGAAAATAGTTTAAATTTTATACTGCACAGAAACCTAATTTTCCAATTGCAATTACGTAGTACCATGTATCTGCCTAAGTGCCTAAACTTTGTTCACAGAAAGTATTGATGTTTTAGATCTGTACTATGAAGACTTAAACATCAATCATAGTGCCGAGTGAATTTTGTGTTTTGGGGAGTATATTTTTAGTCACAGCGCCAAATAGCGAGTATTTTTAAAAATATTTCAGTGTCGAGGCCTGAAAACCTTAAAACATGATTTCTTATAGTATAAATCAAGGATACTTTTCATACATGGCATATGGATTTGCCATATTTAGTGCAACAATAATGTTGCTTGTGAGGTCAAATCTCAATTGAGGTCACGAGAGGTCATCTTTGAAAACCCTTTTACATAATATCTAACGATATCATATTCAATGTGCTCATTATGCTTCTTGTACTGAACGTCACAACTACATACTAAATATGAGATTCGTCCAGGGTTCTCTTCTTGAGATATCGTGTTTACAAAGTTTTCACATTGTGACCCCTAGTGACCCCAAATGAACTTTGACCTCCTCTAAAACAATAGGCTTCTTACTTCTCAATGTGTTACACCTGCTCAGCATATATGAGCTTGGTCCAAGTTTTCCTTCTTGAGATTTCGTTTTTACAAGCAAGGCGTCACGCACACACAAACACCCATCCGCCTGCATCACTACAAAGGTTACGATTATCATCGAAACCAAAAATGTTGTATTTGCCTGTGCAAAATACCAGGATAATGAAACTATGAATTGATGTTTCCAATGTTTGGATATTACTTAATTGACTAGAGTAAACACCTTGAATTAAAACTCCATGGTATATCTTCCTTCACTGTTCTGACAGTTTGGAGGTGTTGACTCTGGTGTAGTCATTGACAGAAGTACAGAACCTACTTTTTGAGTCTTTCCTTTAGCCATTAATTACAATTACTTGGATAACATATGTGCAAGGTGTGGTACACTGCGACGATGTAACTTGGCAGATTATATGTTTGTGGGAAATGAATGCGCCCCTCTTAATGCTATGAACTGATAATGTGTATATTTCTTGACAGTTGAAAGTATATGAACATGTGAGTCGCCATGCATCGCTGATTAAATCTGAGACTTACATCTGTGTGCTACGAAATAGATCAAATTTACATACTGAAAATATTATAATATAATAGAAGTAAGAGACCTATAGCTACAGACAACAAAATGTTGTCCATAGACTGCTGAAAAAGTTGCAATTTTCCACATGACTTCTTTTATTTTAAGGTTATGTAGACCTTTTCACACTGGCCGAACCTGATATGTCCATTGCCAGTAGTCAAATAGTATAGAGCCAATTATATTTCGGGAGGTCTTATCCAGAATGGTTTCAAATATGTGATATGGAACCAGAGAGGGTTGTCATATGCATCACCAAGCACCTGCATCATCAATTTATAAACGACACTCACTATATAATAGATGCTTCATAACTGTGCGTTTTGTTAATTAACATATGAAAATGAAGAGTCAAATTTTTGACCCAATTTTGAGAGTCGCAGAATTGTTAAAAGTGGTATTTATATGACTTTCATGAATGATGTAGGCTGTGCCCTCTGTTACGCTGCAGGTATTTGTATTAAAAGTTCAAGGTAAAGTGCACAATTATGCACTTCCTACACTCATTGGAGATATCTTCCCGTCTGGAATCTGTCGTATACGAACTAAACCGTGAGTGAAAACACCACTAGTTGCCATTGACAGAAGAAATTAAAATAAATGTAAAGTTGATACCGAGTATTTGTTTGAGTTTAAGAGCTCTTAGAGGATGCATTATTCTTGGGCTGCAGTATTTGTAATGTTATACATGGGCAACATATCAAACTATTTTTTTGGTTTCTCCCTAATGTGATCTGGACACATTCATTCAAACAATTGACTGATTTAATGAAGTTCCTTAGATTTTACAAAAAAATAACATCCCATCACAAAGTTTTTAAGAGGATATAAAGGCAGTCAATTGTTTGTCTGTATATAGTCTGGTATTACAAATATATTATCGGGTAATTCTATCACCTAAATAAGAGAAGGAAATACAACAATGTCTTTTTATGTATCTCAACAACAGAACTGCAAATCTGTTTGGTAGATCAATGTGAATCGTTTAATAAGCTTTGTATTACACATTTTGTTAAAATCAAACCTCGTCATCCTTTTAAGCAATTGCGGATACAATTGCGAGATCTAGGGCTTTAAATTATCTTCAAATTGAGTTGATTTAAAGTTGGTAGTAGTGAATGTACGTAACCGATCTTGGTATTGGTGTTACCAAAGTGTTTCTGTTCCTCTAAGTAACAGCTATAATGAAGCAAATAAATAAATGAACAAATATCAAACATTAACCATGGTCTATTCCTTCTTTGAAATCTCAACAGAAGAACAATCATATTGTATTCCAGGCATACTGCAAACATGAAAGGATGAAAGGCAGGGAAATTACATATATCTTCATCACGAATGTTTAAACCGCTGAGTTGCAGTGATCTTGTTATCAAACCAGGACTAATCGATTATTATCTGTAAGTACACATTTAATGAGCATTGAATATATCACTTGCCATTTTTTTTTTATAGATTTCGTATGATACAAGTCTGTGTGGGTCGCACACTCCTGATGTAATTATCATATGAGACCATATCTAGCAAAGTCAAATTATAAGTTACAATTTATATAGTACATACATTGATATCTGTTCTATATCCATTATGAAATATGTACAGAATTCACCGTTGCACTGAACACATTAACAGTTGGCCTTTGCAGCATATACAAGCTTTGTAAGGTTTCACGATCTCGTTGCAACATAACAATCTACTAATCTATACAATAACTGAAATTCCTAAATAAGAGGAATCACTAATACTACTTAGAATTAATATTTAAAGAAGAAATTGATAAAAATAAATGGGAAGAGTTTGTCCAAAAATAGTTTTAACGTAATTTGTGGTACTGCTTACTTTTTTATAAACTGTCATTCATAAATCAATTTTTATTGTGTTTTTAGCAACTGTTGTGACGATTCACGAATCACATTTCTTTTGATAAGTTATTTTTTCTCTCAATTGATAGTTTTAAGCTATTGTTCTATATATAAGGCCTTTTGAGGAGTTGGTAAATTTCCTATTGTGTTGCCAAACAGACTGATGTAATTATATTACTTTGTAATATTACTTTGTAATATTACTTTGTAATTTACAAACGTGGAAAACGCAAATCTATTCTCACCAATTCTGGAACCTGTCGAAAGCTATAAAGCATTAGTTTCTTAATGCGAAAATATTAAACCTTGGTATCACAGGTCATTGAGGACATCTCATCCTTAGCAATTTTACGATATCCTGAGACACTATCATCTTTAGCACCCGCAGATGTCTCACTATCGACTAACTTTAAGCTAAATACTTTCTTAAAATGTTTCTTGAAAGTTGCAGTTGTGAATGCGTAAATGAAAGGATTGATGCAACTGTTTGAGTACGATAGACTTAATGCAAACACCTGCATAAAGACGGTAACATTTGTCACTCTGAACTGATCTGGCTTGAACTCGTTAACCAAATTATACGCGTGAATTGGGAGCCAACATACAGCAAAGGCAAGAATAACGAGGAAAACCATTCTGGTTATTTTTTTCTTTTGACGGATTGATCGTTCGTGTGCTTGAGCACTTTCAGTTCCAGCAGAGGTCTTTCTCCAAACGATGACCAGAATGTTAGCGTAACATGCAGAGATCACCGCCAGCGGGATAACGTACATGAGAAGGACAAGTCCAAGAAAATAATATTTGAATCCTGTAAATGCCATTTCACAGTGATCTGTATTAATGTCAGACAAGATGAACACGGGCAAGTGCACCACGAAAGAACCTATAAGACAAAAGAGAACTAGTAAACACATGCAGAAAATGTTATCACTTTTATGTGTAACAAGCAATTCTTGAAAATGATATTCATCAACATTTTTTGGAACTTTTCCCCCACAGATATCCTAATTTTCTAGTAAACATCTTTTGCAATATTTTTCTAGTAACCATAAATTATCGTTACAAAATGATCAATTGTAGATATTGACCATAAAAAAGGAAAAAAAGCCGAATCTTTTCAATTTATGAATCATTCGTGATGAGCAGCAGTTGTCTGTCGTCACGTTGTTTCATTGTTCAATTTTAAAGAAGCTGAAAATGATATTGGAGCATACTTACCGATCCAAATATTAATATTGATAATTACTGCTTTCCTGGTTGTTCTAGTCTGTCTTGATTTAACAGCATGTACTATCAAGTAATATCGGTCAATTGTCATTGCGGTCAAAGTACAGCATGTGGCTTGAACGGTTACCTAGGAAATAAGAACAGAAATGTTGATATTGCAAAAGATTGATCCAAATTGCACGAAAACATTTACTTGATAATGATGTGTATCCTGATCTACTTTCAAACTGAATTATGGTGACCTCACACATTGAGGAAATTAAACATATATGGTGGTATGTGCGATACATTATCCTGTACCAAACTATACTGATGTGATAGTAGTTGGTCTCGTTTCAATTGCACCCAAGATAAAATGGGACGGTCGCCCTCGATTTCAATGAATGTAACCTTTGATATTCATATTTCAAATATACTTATAGACACACATTGTCAGTTATTTCCTTTTACAAGAGAAGCCTTAGCCGTATGAAATCATGTTTCAATTTAATTCCTTCAATTTGTTTTTGACTGATAAAAGAGGAACATATTCTAAGCATCCAGTTGAAACAATCATGCACTTCCTACAAGGTTTTCGAGATATTGGTTATTGAAAAAGTCATAGTTTGCAAACCAGAATACAAAAATGCGTTGAGGTTTCGATGATGTAACATGAGCATTTTTCTTCATGAATCTGACGTAATGTATAGTGAGGGTGTACAATATACTAGATCTTAGTAATACAGTGAAAAAGCAGTGTGATGTGACAAACAGTAAATTCAAAATGACACAGGCTGTCCTGAAATGACCATTGACCTCAAAAACAGGCTTCTTGTACTAAATGTGATACATCAACATACTGAATATGACATCTGTCCTTGTCGAAATATTGTGTAAAAAAGATGGTTTGCACAATTTGACCCCTGGTGATCTCAAGCGACCATTGAACTCCGCCCACAACATAGGGCTTCTTTAACTCAATTACATACCAAATATGCGATCTGTCCAAGCTTCCCTTAATTGCGATTTTATGTTTAGGAAGATGTGTTCGTGTAGGCAAGAGGAGAAAGAGGTAAGAGGGGAGTGAAGTAAATGTGTTGCGGTTCTTGACTTCAAAATGACCTTGACCTCCACCAAAAGCTGTAATAGGCCCATTGATTGATATGATACATCTACAAACCAAATATGAGGTCTGCCCAGCCTTCTATCCTCGAGATATCATGTTTAAAGGTTTTCGCAATTTGACCCCTGGTGAACCGACCCTAATGACATTTGACCTCCACCAAACTATAGGCTCGAGTTTGAGTTTGATTTATTTCCACATAATATAAATACAATGGTGTTTAATTTAAATTATAAGGAGGTGAAGGAGGACTGAAGAAGCAGAGCTTTTACGAGCAGTCCCCCTTTACAAAAACAAAAAACAGAATAATACAAAGGATAAGTAAGAGGAAGAAGAAAAGAGAAAAGAACAAAGAACCTAGAAAATAAGCCAGAAAGAAAGAATCACTGCTTAATGATGATAATCGTTAAGAAAAATGGATTTCATGTTTCGTTTGAAGCAATGATTACTTTTGGATGTTTTTATTGTGTTGTCCAAACTATTCCAGATTGTAACTCCAGTATTGATAAAAAGTCGATGAGTCCTCTCGTAAGTGATCAAATTTGTACGGAAATTTTGACAAAAGCGTGTATTGTAGTTATGAATGTCACAATTAAAAAAAAGATAGTAATCAGTAATTAGAGGGCAAAAGTCCATTAACATATTTATAAATAGAGCAACTTGGAGTTTGATATATGTGTCGAAGATATTTAAGATTTTTAAGTTAGAAAATATGATTTTACTCTGAGCACGATAACTAGAATTTGTAATCAGTCTAATGGTTTTCTTCTGGAGATTAAACAGGCGATTTAGGTAAGATGGATAGGTGTTTCCCCCAAATTTTGTTGCAGTAAGACAGCGTTGAATTAATAAGGGAATCCGTTTTATGTGTATGCGATGGTACAATATAGCAAATTTTATGAAGTATTCCAATAATCTTTGAGATTTGGGAGCATAGTTAACTGTATCAACCTTTCGCTGAACAGGACGAAAAATAATAAAATACAGCTTATTTGCTTTAAACCAGTTAGATACAGAATATAGTTCAGAGTTAACGACACGAGCAGCACAATGAATATCACTGTGCTCAAACAGAATACTCGTGTTGTCTGCAAAGAGTGTAAAGTTAAGGATATGAGAACAGTTACACAAGTCATTTATGTAGATATGAGAAAGTAGTGGTCCAAGTACAGAACCCTGTGGGACGCCGCAGCTTACTGTACTGGTCTTAGAAGTTTGATCATTAATGCGTACAACCTGTTCTCTCTTGAAAAGGTAGCTTTCGAACCAATCATATGCAACCCCACAGATTCCATGATGGCTAAGTTTTGTAGTAAGATGTTATGGTTGACAGTGTCGAATGCTTTAGAAAGATATAGAAACACACCAATAGTAAATTTATTGTTATTGAAGCCATTATCGATGTACTGGACTATATCTGCTGCCGCCATATAAGTGGAAAAAATCTAACGAAAACCAAATTGACGTCATGAAATGATATCATTCTTGTCTAGGAAGTTTTCTCGAGAACGTTAGCAATTGTTGAAAAATCGAGATTGGCCGGTAGTTTGAAAGCACCTAGGGATCACCAGTTTTGAAAATAGGCGTTAATCTACAAGGAACAATACCACTAGAGAGAGAGAAAGGTTGCAAGTATAGGTTGCATTGTGGTTCATGTACATATTAAATAAGAGATCTGCCCAAGCTTATCTTCTTGAGATATCGTGTTTACAAGCTTTTCAAAAATTGACCCCTGGTGAACCAAATGACCTTTGACCTCCACCAAACCTATAGGCTTCTTGTATACTCAATGTGGTTAATATACATTTTAAATATGAGATCTGCCCAAGCTTACATTCTTGAAATATGGTGTTTACAAAGTTTTTCACAGTTTGACCCTGGTGACCCCAAATGACTTGACCTCCACAAAAAATAATTTGCTGATGTACTCAATGTGGTACTTCTACACACCAAATATGAAATTGGTCCGACCTTCCCTTCTTCAGAAATCGTGTTTACTAGCTCGGCGTCATAAACGCACACACCCACACACACATACATGATGCAAAGATTACGATTATCATCGAAACCAAAAAAGGGAACTTTAAGCAAACTGATGTGTTGTCATATTGTTGGACACTAACAGACACATGTCATGTTTGTCACTTTCCCTGTGTGAAGGATAAACTAAAACGAAAGATTGTCGTTTCTTATTAAAGATATTAAGTTTCACATCGATGCCGTTTCGATATTCCACAGTTCTGTTACTCGGTGTTTGACATATTCAGTATTCTCTCAACTGTATTTGATATAACATGTCAAAATCTCTTTCTATTCATGTCCAATTTGGTAAATATTGTATAAATTTGTAAAACTATAAATGTTTTTTACGATCGAATTGTCAATAAGCTGAAAGGTAACACGTGAAACCAATATATTTCAAACATTTTAACAATGTGTTCAACCACATCATGCAAAAGATGTTCATGTATAGATACTAAAAAAAATGTCATTTTCAGAAAGCTACCAATTTGGCTTATAAGCAAACAACGAGTGCAAAGACTGCATTGAGAATAACTGTATTAGTATAATTATTCAGCAAGACCAACTGCATGATACCTATAGCTTACTTTCGTGCTCAACAGCCTTTCCCATATAAACATCGTCATATTTTTTTTACGTATAAGTGTAGTACCGATAAATACAACGGATACCAGAAGATTTTCGCCAGTAAAAGCACGGTCTGTTCTGCTTCCTGGTTGAGCCAATGAACAGCTACAACAAATGAGGTAAATTAATTATGTAGGTAGACTATTCCTTTTTGTAAATCACTTTTGATTCAAACTTTTTGTGCACTTTCCCGTGCAAAAAGTGATGTTTCACTCACGAAGTGGTTTCTTATCAACTTTGGAGACAACTTTCAGTCCAAAACTATATAGTATGTACTAACTAAACAGTGAGTAAAAACACCTTTCTGTAATTTGTCAAGATCGAACAGTTTTCTGTTTACTAACAATAAACATGAAATTTTAGAGTAAAACTCCTGTGGGTATACCACATTTATTATCACTTTTGTTGGTTGTATTAAAGTATTATAGCGCGGTATAAGACACGTTCACAAATACGCATTAGCACGTGTGGGTAGGTATAAACGCGGGTATCTCTTATTTCTTTATATCTACATTATGTTGGTAATGCAGTTGTTATGTTATTCAGTGTTTCAACGTTAATGGCGGCGTAACCATACCGCAATCCACAGTCTCCCCGTTGAGAAAATTTTGTTTCGGTATTGGTCTTACATGCATCATTTATACATGTGCGTATACGACTTTGCGCGCGTGTGCTATAAAATGTACACAATTTGAAAGAAAGTTTGGGGGAGGAGGCACGTGTCCCCATGCTCCCAATACCGGTATATATTAACTTATCAAACATTTACAAATACTTAAAAGTACGTGTGGTTGTCGGTACACGCAGGTATCTCGTGACATTGACCCAAATGGTGATGTGCTTTAATTTATGACCACAATAAACTTCCATACGAAGCACGAAAAATAATATCATCCACTTCTTTCCTACGCTATAGCGTAGGAAAGAAGTGGTTGATTTTATATGCGAGCACTGAGTGGTACTGAAGTTGTGATACAATGATGTTTGCGATGTACAACAGAACTAGCTAGCAGTAGCTAGATCTTTCCTGACAATTAAACGTTCCTTACTATGTAGTCCAAGTGACGGGTGAGCTCTGCAAGGTAGAGTATGTTTGATGATGCTTTTAGAACTGAACTACGATACTAGGATGTCAACAAAGTCACAGTATTTCGTAGCATAGACTTTTACTATAAGCTAGACCGCTCATCCCACGTATATCTGAAGCAGCTACGATAGGTCACGTGCCGGGTTCCACTTGCTCAAGTCGTAGTCCATTTAGAAATTTGCTGTAAACACTTCATTACGCGTTCACTGTACACTTGCGACCTGTATGTCCATGGTTGCCAAGGAGACGATTGTTTCTCGACTGAGCGCATTATATCTACCAGTACACGCAGTACGCAAACCTAACGTCGGCAATACTGGCACATGTCGTCTTAATCTTTGTATGTTTGTATTTTAAAAACGTCAATTCATGAATGGTGATTGAAGGAGATACACTGGGCGGTTAGAGCTATGTTCCTAGAGGAAAACTACGGCTTTCATAGGTATCCTCGCGTCAAATTTTACAGAGAAAGTTATATTACAGGTTTGAAGACTTGAGTAAGTGGAACCCGGCACGTGACCCTCCATGTTGGCTTCAAATTTCTTATTTTTCATGGACGCGATTGATCTATTAATCATATACTATGTCTATGTTCCCAGGTAGACTAGGTAGCAACAAGCTACTGTATAACTTAATGTAGGAGTCGACATTCTAGCAGAACTGTACCACATGTACAAAACAACGATGGGCATTAGGAGACATTAGCATAGAACTATGTGATGTTAAGCCAGCTAGTACAACCAGGGAGCTGGCCTAACAGCTCCCTGGTACAACATTCTAAAGGCTCAAAGTATGATATAATGTATAGCTTATAGTACTTGTTTGACAAAGTTTTAACTAGGGCCTGGGGATGGGCTTTACACCCGTGCCGCCCCCCCCCCCCAATGCTGTGCTCAAGCCCATGCACCCCCACAACAACTAATCAAGAAGATATCATACAGTACCATATAGTACCATGTAGGCCCTGCAGTGTAAACTTTAATGAGATATCAAAATTCAAGGAACATGATGTTAGTGCATGTATACATCCCATCCAGATTGATCTGTAGATAATTGCTCTTCAAACTTCATATAGACAGGCCAGCTGCAACCATGCTGCTATAGATAGTTTATTCACAGCTGATCAAGACAACTACCAGTCTAAGAGCAAGCACCTCCTTTATAGCAGTTGTTAAGCCTTGTTCACTATACAGTAGTCTACACAGTGGCTTTGTTTTTAAATCAAATTTGTGAATACTCAAGGTTTCAAAATTAATCACCTCCTCAGAGCTCACTGCTCCACTGACAAAATGCACTATATGGCCTACCTGTTCATTCATTTGTATTGTGCAAGGTTGCAATAGTCAAAAAAGTACATTTTAATACTAAAGCCATGGTGACAGTTCAAGCTCTTGGGTCTCATAGTGTCGTTGGCACTTCAATTGATTGAAGCTTCTGTAATCTCCTCTTATACTTCAGACCCAGCAAATCAACTGCTCTTAAGTGTTAAACCTGTAATTAGCTCTTACTGTAGTATAGATACCACTGTAGAAGTGTATACAACACAGCCATTAGTAACATAACATAGCACTGTAACATGCAAGTGGTTTCAACTTGACTGTTGTACTTGTAATAGAGTGAAACTCCTAATCACACAAAAGAAGCCAGTATATCTTCTGATTGCCACATTGTCAAAATAATACTGGTGGACTTGGACTAGACTCGGCCCCAAGCCAGAGTTCACAGAAGTCCGAATCTGAGCCAAGTCCGAGTCGTCCGAGTCCGAGTCCAAGTCCAGACAAAAAATGGATTGAGTCCGAACTCGTAACATACGGAGTTCAAAACATATGGTGTCATGAAAAGTCATATCAATACACGCGTCAATTGACTTAACTTCCGTAACTCTTAAAATAGGGACAACATTTAGTTTTGCCCACGCGCCAGGTCCCTTATGCATGTATATGTGTTAATAACAATGTATATTGCCTCCTGCTTCCTCTTTTCATATAGCCTATATTGAGGTGAAATAAATACTTCCTTGTCATTTTGAACGAGGGAACTGCAGAGAACATATATCATACATGGTCAATGTATTTACCCTTTTATGAGTAACAAACCTTCCAAAAATACAAAGCCTGTCATTTTTAAGTTCTTCTTTTTAAGTTTTATTCTGAAGAGCAGTGTAAGCTGCAAGCTGGAATTAGGTCCGAATCTGTTTCCAAATTAACTACAAAACTCACACACGAAGATGGCCAAAAAAAAACCCCGAGAGGTCTTAAGCAAGATGAAATGTAACGATGCTTTTGTTCTATAAGAGCTTCAGAATAATGCAGAAATACTTTTGAAACTTATTAGAAATTTGGGAATCAAACCTTGCTTTAAGATCAATGAAGCGCAACGAAATATGATTGGCTTCAAGGTTACCTTTTTTCGGAGCAAGTTTTGTTTGTTTGAAAAACACGTGTTGTGAAATCCTGGAGGAACCCAATAATTAAAAGATGTAAACGGCAATGACACAAACTCCAATGAAGACATTTGTCATCCCTGTTATGAAACACTCATATCAGATCTAGCCAACTCATTAAAGCCGCCAGAAGATAATATGCTATACTTTGCTACACGTGTCGGTATCAGTTTACTTTGAATAAGTAACTTAAAGTTTTCAATTTCATGCAGCTGTTTAAAAGGAACGCTTTCAATTGTTATTCCCATTACAAATACAATACTATGTGCTAACTAAATAACAGAAAGATCACAATTGGAACAATTGATATCAAAAGTAGTAACCTGGAGCTTAAATGGTGATCATATTGCAATTGTCATACGTCAATAATACGTCATACTGACAACTACTTTTATTAAAAATTTGTTTGCGAAAGAATTTATAAAGGAGTTTAGTGTACATCCCGGAAACATGTGGCGCATATCTTACCTGCATTAAATGATTCAAACAAATGCATCAATAACTCAAATACGAAAGAAGATAATCAAGGATATAACATCTGTGGTTCCCTTGTTGTAACAAGAAATTTCTTTAGCAATTTAATGATATTTAACTAAAACTTCTGATTGAGAAAATGAGAAAGTTAGTAAAGAAAAACTTGTAATTTCATCTAAAGTTTTCTTTGAACTATGAGAATAAGTTCAATTGGAAAGGCACTCAAAATAAGAAAGGTGATTTTTTTAACTGGCAACATATTTATTTATTACAAGTGATATCTGTTACATGAACTTATTCAAGCACTATAGCAAACAATTTTAATCTCAACATCAAACGTTAATTATGTTCATTACTTCATTCATATGCTCTGCATCTTGGAGGTAATATTGTGCATCATGTACTTATAATATATACACATACCCGGCTGTCATATGGTGCATCATGTACTTATATATACACACCTGGCTGTCATATGGTGCATCATGTACTTATGTACACACATGGATGTCATATGGTGCATCATGTACTTATATACATACCTGTCTTTCATACAATACATACATATATACACACGCTGTCATATGATGCATCATGTATTTAATATGTACTTATATACACATACCTGGCTGTAATATGGTGCATCATGTACTTATATATACACACATGGCTCATATTGTGCATCATGTACTTATATACATATAAACACCTGGTTGTAATATAGTGCATCATGTATTTAATATGTATTTAATATGTACTTATATACACATAACTGGCTGTAATATGGTGCATCATGTATTTATTATGTACTTATATACACATACCTGGCTGTCATATGGTGTATTATGTATTTATCATGTATGTATGTGTGTATGTATGTATGTATGTATGTGTGTATGTATGTATGTATGGGTGTGTGTATGTATGTATGTATGTATGTATGTATGTATGTATGTATGTACACATACCTGGCTGTCATATGGTGCATCATGTATTTATTATGTACTTATATACACATAACTGGCTGTCATATGGTGCACCATGTATTTATTATGTACTTATATACACATACCTGGCTGTCATATAGTGTATTATGTATTTATCATGTATGTATGTATGTATGTATGTATGTATGTATGTATGTATGTACACATACCTGGCTGTCATATGGTGCATCATGTATTTATTATGTACTTATATACACATACCTGGCTGTCATATAGTGTATTATGTATTTATCATGTATGTATGTATGTATGTATGTATGTATGTATGTATGTATGTATGTATGTATGTATGTATGTATGTATGTATGTATGTATGTATGTATGTATGTATGTATGTATGTACACATACCTGGCTGTCATATGGTGCATCATGTATTTATTATGTACTTATATACACATACCTGGCTATCATATAGTGTATTATGTATTTATCATGTATGTATGTATGTATGTATGTATGTATGTACACACACCTGGCTGTCATATGGTGCATCATGTATTTATTATGTACTTATATACACATACCTGGCTGTCATATGGTGCACCATGTACTTATATATACACACCTGGCTGTCATATGGTGCATCATGTATTTATTATGTACTTATATACACATAACTGGCTGTCATATGGTGCATCATGTACTTATATATACACACCTGGCTGTCATAGGGTGCATCATTTATTTATTATGTGCTTATATACACATACCTGGCTGTCATAGGGTGCATCATATACTTATATATACACACCTGGCTGTCATATAGTGTATTATGTATTTATTATGTATGTATGTATATACACATACCTGGCTGTCATATGGTGCATCATGTATTTATTATGTACCTATATACACATACCTGGCTGTCATATGGTTTATCATGTACTTATATATGCACACCTGGCTGTCATATAGTGTATTATGTATTTATTATGTATGTATGTATGTACACATACCTGGCTGTCATATGGTGCATCATGTATTTATTATGTACTTATATACACATACCTGGCTGTCATATGGTGCATCATGTACTTATATATACACACCTGGCTGTCATAGGGTGCATCATTTATTTATTATGTGCTTATATACACATACCTGGCTGTCATATGGTGCATCATGTACTTATATATGCACACCTGGCTGTCATATAGTGTATTATGTATTTATTATGTATGTATGTATGTATGTACACATACCTGGCTGTCATAGGGTGCATCATGTATTTATTATGTACCTATATACACATACCTGGCTGCCACATGGTGCATCATGTACTTATATATACACACCTGGCTGTCATATGGTGCATCATGTATTTATTATGTACTTATATACACATACCTGGCTGTCATATGGTGCATCATGTACTTATATATACACACCTGGCTGTCATAGG
>JAIPMN010007931.1:0-11829 GCA_020650975.1 Apostichopus californicus
TGAAGTGTTGGATAAATTAAAGCAGAAGAGATAATACTGGAGGGTCTTTATTTCGGTGAGGTTTTTTGAGAGTGTTCATGCGAGTATGGAAACGTTGAGGTGCCATCGAAATATTTACAAAAACAATTCAAAAAATGTGTGCTTATTACTGAGCTTTTCAATGACATTATCGAGGAACAAATCAGTCAGAGTGTATAAAACGTATGCAAAGAATTTGTTAAGTGTAAATACTTTATCCGAGTTTTGCAGCAAGGGGATGGAATAGTTAATTGCTGTCAATGCGATAATATAGATATATGTTAGTAATTTTCACCAAAAATTATGACGTGATTAGACAATAGTTTAACAAATAAAGTTATATGAATTTATGAAGTAACTACGGAAGTCATAATGTCGCTGCAAGTGACAAACTGAGTACCCATCAAAATTCATTATTAATCAATTCAATGCGTTGCATCAACTTGATGGATTCATTGTCTGGCTTAAGGTAATTTAGCAGTATAACATTCCCGAGTCCCTTGTATTATAAACAAAAAGTTTAATTATAATATGTCTGCAATGATCATAATAACACTTATTTTAAAAAATAGGCAAATTCATAAGACATGCTAAACTACATCTGATTTGCATTTTGTTAGCATACTGTCTATATGTCATCAAATCAACATATTGTCAAACTTAAATGAACATGTCAACACCTAAACGTTCCAAAGCTACGGTTTAGGCCTTAAAATATATATGCGGGAGCTAAGGATATACATGAACTGAAGCGTGAAAACAAGGCATATTATGCCAAGATTAACTAACGTTTGTTCAACAAATGGAGCATATCGATTCAACTTAAAGAAAATCAACCATGGATGTTTCCATCTGCATAGCGGGATCCATTAGTATTTAAGATCAAAATGTGACAAGTCCACTTGTACCATAGTCCACCTGTACCTAAGTCCACGTGTACCATAGTCCACTTGTACCTAAGTCCACTTGTACCTAAGTCCACTTGTACCATTAGTATTAGTAAGGCCTATTATATGCATTACCATATGCATTAGCATTATAAGATCAAAATGTTACAAGTCCACTTGTACGATAGTCCACTTGTACCTAAGTCCACGTGTACTATAGTCCACTTGTACCTAAGTCCACTTGTACCTAAGTCCACTTGTACCATTAGTATTAGTATTATATGCATTACCATATGCATTAGCATTATAAGATCAAAATGTTACAAGTCCACTTGCACCTAAGTCCACTTGAACCTGAGTCCACTTGTACCATTAGTATTAGTATTATATGCATTACCATATGCATTAGCATTATAAGATAAAAATGTTACAAGTCCACTTGCACCTAAGTCCACTTGTACCTAAGTCCACTTGTACCTAAGTCCACTCGTACAATAGTCCACTTGTAGTATATCTATAAGTCCTTGCATATAAAACACAAGCACAGAACTGTTTGATATTTCGTATTCCATGTATTAAGTTAACATTTACGTGTATAATTTCTCACCCAAAGCAAACACACGAACCTAACTTGTTCATAGCTCACGCCAACGTTGGTATTTGTCACTTGCATTGCTGCTGTTTTAATGAATACTTATATAAATAGGTATCACTGTCATACATAACTTAGATATTACTTCCGCGTGTGTGTAATAACTGTCGACTATAAATATACTTATAACTTAACTGACACAACCTTAATTTCATGTCATTAAACTTGTGATAAAATTCTAAACTATAATCGCAAATGTCATTCATCTGACATGTATTGACACCGCAGTCTATATTAGCCTACACCCACACAAATGAAGTCACGTTATCACTGGGTCTTATCCCCGTTGCTATCGCGAAGATAATTTGTGAAAATATGTAATTTCTCTGGTATGGGTATGATAACGCCCACGTCCTTCAATGCATAAAATTCCTCCAAGGGCTTCTTGTCGTTTCTGTGTTACTGAAAGCTTCGCCGAGAGGCTCACTACATCTTAGCGGTATAGAATATGTTCGATGCAAGAACAATTTGTCGTGCATAGGCGTAAGCGGAGGCAAATAATAATAATAATAATAATAATAAAATGACAGGCCAATCAACTGCTCCGAGTTTCGAGACAGTTGAACTACGTATTCACACATATCCTATACATGAACACACACACGACGACATCGCATTTCAAAGGTAGTAATATAGCGATTGAGCTGTCAAAAATACAAATCAATGACAACGGGAATTTATAGTTAGTTTTTATGGTGAACCCATCCGAGCAAGGAAAACTTAAAAGGGAAACGAAATATGCACACACACACACACCATCACACAAACACAAAGAATAGATTAATGACGTACATTTATATTATAACTTTAATTTTACTGCACGAAATTGACAGTTTAATATCCATGCTAGATATTCATGAACTATATAATATACTCTGAAATATTCATACCATCGTTATTAATTTATTTTACTAGAAATGGGAGAAGTGTCACAGACTGATGAAAATGAGCCAACTATCAACGATGATGATGTCACAGACAAAGATGGCGGGAGCACGGAAGTGAACGACTCCTAGTTACGATCCTTCTAAGTTTTACGGTGGTACATTCCATGAGTTCACATTATAGCCCTTCAGTCCGTCTGTGGTCCCATTTCGTGGGATTCATGTTTGTTTTCATTTTCTTTCTATTCTGAAGCTGTAGTATGTCTAGAAGTAAAAGCACCGTATAACAGTTCTAACCCATAATCCCCTGATTATAATTTCAGTTTTAGAGTATATTCTTCCTATCATATCTCAATTGCTTGTAATCGTAGATTACCACTTATGCCACACAAGTCAGTTTATATAATGTTATTAACCTTGCAGCAGAAAAAAAATGTTTCGTAATGTCGTGCATATAACTGTATAAAGAGATTAAATGTGTTCGTATATTACAAAACGTTTCATCGGATTTTTAAATTGAAGGCCCGCATGTCATTATAGGAAGACTTCTTTTACGCAGATTTTTACGCCACCATACGTATATAAGCACTGAACAAGCTATAAAAATCCAGGTCAAAATCCTGCGTAATCGTCCTTCTTGTAGCGTCCAACTGGAATTACTTACGTTCCCTTGTACTAATTCAGTTCTTCGTCTTCACCACCAACCCAACAGAAAACACTCTCAGTTGTATGATTGTACCTACATAATTAGATACTTTGTCCTCTCACAAGATATGAAGACATTTTTTTAATTATTTATATATAGTTTTATTCTATTCATATTATATTTTCACTTTTACTTTTTTGATTGTTCATTACCCACCAAACTCTGTGGATGTAATTTAAAGCATAGCACACTTTTTTCATTAATAAAAGTAACTATACAAGTAAAGTCACTTTCCTGTGTTTTGAGAACTAGTTTCATTGTTATTGTTTGTTTTTGAGGGTCTTTTCTTATAATTATGATTAAGTATAAACGATAAGTTGTAACTTGTAATTAAAACAAAAAAACGTAGAGGTCGAACTTGACTTGAGTTTTATTATCAAACTTGTACAAACTGTTTCTAATTTTATCGGTAAGGAAAAAAAGTAGCACTGTAGAAATCAGAAGACATTTGATAAAAATAAAGAAGGAGTTTCATTTCTTGACACATATATAGTAGCTTTAGTTGCCAAATCTTGTCGAAGACCAGGAAGTTGTATTTAGATATTTAAATGATTAAACAACTTTCTTTAAAATGGTAGTAACACTGTTTACATACATAATTTCAAGTTTTCGTGTTTTCTTCTATATCAGTCCACTTACGCTTGTCTTGAGTGAAGATTTTTTTGATAAGGTTACAAAAATGGTGTCAAATATTCGTCCACAATGTTGCTACTTGGATAAGTTTTTATTGTGAATATAGAAAGATTTCATTTTCTTCCACATTGCTGACATGTTTTTGTTTTTAAAAGATAAGGATAAGGTTTTTGAGTTTTTAGAGCTTCACGTTTTCATTCTTATATTGTAATAGTGTTCATGGCAGTTAGTAAAGTTTACACGTTTTCAACTTACATATCGGGTATGCAACGAATATTGTCATCAAGAAATCTTGATATCTGAAAATGTAAAATTTCCTATGAAAAATTCCCACAAACAGCTATTTTTCATGTTCTCTTCTACATGCTACAAACATAATTGAATGTTAATGGAACTAATTGTCTAACAGTGAAATACAAAATTAAATTTGTGATTAAATGTACAATATTCGTTCCATAATTGGTCGCATAAAACAAATTAATTCTTAAGATATTGCCTGAGTACTTATTGTATAAACTATTTGTAAAAAGTATTCTTTGCTAGTTAGGTACCACAAGGTGAACATTCAAGAAACTATTCAAGTACTTACAAGAAACCTTAGATCGATTTTGCTTTGCGTTCATACAAGATATTGAAACTATATTGAAAATAATGTGAATAACCAAACAGTTATCTTGATGAATTATAATGAATGTTTTCACGGTAGCATTAAACCGAGGATTTGAGCAACTATTGTTTTCACACAAATGTGACATAGATTTACATAACAAGGGTTGTTACCAGCGACGCTTGCGAGACTGGCTGTGCTGGCTAGGTAAACGAATGCATGTGCAAGACTTTCTTCAGTTTATCTTGAAATCTGACTTATTCTGAGACTGGAGTTGACCCACTCCTTTTTTCGTTATATAATAAACTAATACCTACACCAGTCTTGATACGTTAGCATAGATTCTAGATACCACTTTGAAAAAGGTTTAAGACTGCCTCTTTCCCCCGAAGTACTTTTTAATTTATAAACGATTTGCATTCGTTCTAATTTCCTAAAGGTGCGTAGTGGGGTCGTGCGTGAAGCCATTTTGAATGGTTAGTTTATGCGTTAATAGTCAATGGTACATTAATAGTCTAATATTATACTGCATCTGTACAACGCAATTAAGTTTCTTTAACAGTCGCATCTCATAACAAGTCCGTCACATGACTCAGTATATATAGAGTACCAGCATATAGTATTCAACTAACAAGTAGGCATAGTCACGTGTGATGACGCCATCAATTAAGTTACAGCATTTTCGTTTAAATAATCACGTAACTATGCTCAGAATTGATCTTTGCCCACCAATTATATCGCTGGATATAATAGTACACATTTCAAATAGTCGTATTCACTGTCCTTCTCGTGTATGTATTTAATGCAAACTTCAATTTTAAGAGAATTTTTTAATTAATATATATAGGCATGTATAAGGAAATCAATGTAAAAGGCGCTATTCTTATTCTTACAGTTCTAGAACAGTCATGTAGGGGTTTTCAGTCAAATGAGACATTTTCCGAACCTTGTTAATTTCATGTTTGCTTTATATAAACAGATGCAGTTTTAATGCATAGCTTTAAAGAATTCTACAGATCTCAAGTTAAGATGGGTCAGGTTGGACATTTCATGCACTTTTTATTAAACAGAGAACATGGGAATATAATAATAAAAAATTCAAACTCTGCGGCCAGGATTATATCATTAACAAATAGTGTGTGGCACATTGGTACAAGCCAGTAGTTAACAAACTTGTAGATCATTCAAGGTCCAAGTTATGCTTATATGACTTCAACAGCTGGTCAACCAAAAGACGTTTGGTAACTTGCTTAATTTTGAGCCTGTGATTAAGAAATTATGAAGAAAAAAAAAACCTTTTGGAAACATGGCATACTTTACAGCATTAGTAAATTTAGTACACACATAGTGGTTTCTAATTGACTGTTGATCTATACGAAACTGCATTGCAAGTCCAACATTATCCCATGATTTTTGCTCAGATAAAATTTCAGCTCCATCTTCCAAGTCACAAACCTTTTTCTCTTCGGTGGAAATACCGCCCCCTTTTTTTTTTACTTTTGTATATTTTTTTGGACATTCTGAAGTGAAACTCATGATGAAGGTTATATTTTGAGCTGCTGTTGTATACGCTTTTGTTGTTGAAGCATTACTAACGACTTTGACGTCACTTCGTGTAACGAAGAACACCGTTTGAAATATCTTTGGTGTAGATCAGATTCGCTTTTAGTAATTCAGTGTATTACCTTTATTTCGACCCATATATAAAAGCGCCATGTTATTATTCATGTTACGATCGTTGGTATATACCCTGCTGTACTATCATTCATTCTATTGTTGTCATGGACACCGTTTGAAGATAAATAGTATCATCTCTATGCCATTTTACTTGAGTAAAAGCCTTATCAAATTTTATTTGTGTAATATATATATAAATAGATATATAAATATATATGTCGCCAATGAATCACAATTTACTATGCCAACGGGGTTGAAAGCAGTAATTTACATTGTAGAGAATAAAAAGATTCGAAAATAATAAAAAATACATGAGTAAAATTGTCTTCATTATCAGGAATTCTTTTGCCACTTTCTAGTAAAGTCTTCTTCTGTATTGTTGGTAACTTTAACTTAGTTTGCTTCCAGATACAATTAGGAGTCTTTAATTGTCAGTCCATCTGAAGTTTCTGAGGTACTTATTCTCGCCAAATATGTCAAGAAGCACTCAACTAGCCGAATTCGTATACTGACAACGTGCTACGATACGTAACTATACTGACAGGTCAGGCACATACATGTATACAACGGTTGTGAGGGCAATGCAGTAAAGAGACCTAAGTAAGGGTGTAAACAAAGAACCAATCTGTGGGCGAGCCTAATTGCCCTCTTACAGAACTACAACTGAAGTAGCGTTTCAGACATAAGTCCTCTATGCAAGTACACTTGAGAACAACATATATATATAGTTTACTTTAAATTATCGCACCAATTAAATGGTGATTTAATTCATGGTAAAACCATGTGGCTTTTCAGACCAATGCTTATCACCAAAGCCTATCCCTATCTCTACCGCGAAGGAATGGTTGGTTCGGGGGGGGGGGGGGTAACACGTCACTTCGACATGAAAATTCAACACTTCGATGGATTCCCGAAATTGCACAGTTTATGTAGTATTCTAACAACAAAAGGAAAAATACCAAGAAAAAAGAAAGATAAACGACGGATATTTGCAAATAATAATCAGAATGCAAAAATGCATTGTGGTGTCGATGATGTAACATGAGCAGTTTTCTTCATGAATCTGACGTAATTTATAGTGATGGTGTACATAATGACAATGGTTTCCACGATTTGACCTCTGATGACCCTAAATGACCTTTGACCTCCACCAAAAAAACAAAAGGCTTCTTTAACACAATGTGGTACTTCTACACACTAAATTAGTGGTAGGCCCAAGCTTCCACTATTGAGATATCGTGACTACAAGGTTTTCACAATTTGAACCCTGGTGACCCCAAATGACCTTTGCCGTCCACCAAAAACAATAAGCTTCTTTTACACAATGTGGTACTCCTACACACCAAATATGAGGTCTGCCCATGATTCTCTTCTTGAGATATCGTGTTTACGAGGTTTTCACAATTTGACCCCTAGTGACCCCAAATGACCTTTGCCCTCCACCAAAAACTTTAGACTTTTTGTACTCAATGTGGTACTTCTACACACTAAGTATGATGTTGATCTGACCTTCCCTTCTTGAGATATCGTGTTTACAAGGTTTTCAAAATTTGACCCCTGGTGACCCAAATGACCTCATTTTGAAAACCGACGTCGAAACTTCGACTTACACTGTTTCACTTTCCAATCAACAGCAAGTTGAAAATTGGGATAAAAATTACGAAATTTCAGAAAAAGATTTCATTTGATTGACATAAATTAGTCCAACGTTTGGGAAGAGGAGGAGCTAATAGTTTAGCATTTACATCATAGATTATAGCACCTGCAGTTAACCATTCGATAACTTTGTTCCTCTTAACCTCTTAACGAGGTGATTCCGTATACCATACAAAAGGTGTCATATATCGGCAACCTCTACTAGCCTAAATTCGACCTTAAACAAAACACCAACATAAAGCACCTGCATCATCTTAGTGAGATAAATCCCACCAATTGATAACCTTTGTAACGTTTCCTGAGGGAGTGTCATTCGGAGGTCAGAACAAAACTAAAGTTAAACCAACACTGTTATGACAGTTCTTTAAAGTCCGTCTCATGATTTGAGAAGATATGAAGTTATCAAGGATAACCTCGTAATGAAAGTATACGTTATTTTATGAATGTTTTCTCAGATGATGAGTTCAAGACTCTCACAGATGTAAAACCACTTTCTGTTGGTTTGTTCCATCATTTACCAATTAGTACAGTTGGTCCGTCTAAGATACATCCTCCGAGTCGTTCATTGATCTCGTGCGCATGACTGAGATCACCTACTTAAACCATGCAATAAGTTGCATTTGTAGCATAATTTCTCTCGACATCAAATACGATTGAATAACACCATTTTGTCAGTTTAGTGCTCTAAACCTACTATAAGGGTTAGCTTGAATTATACCTATTTTCAAGAATCTGTTGCTGTAGATTTTCCCGTTTATCAATAACTACTGAGGTTATAGTTATACTGGTTAGTGTGACATTTTAGGCAATAGTCGAAAGTAGGATATTTAGCCTTGATACAAACCAAGTGAAGTAACGTAGAGAACATCTTCCGCATAGCTGTGGCAGGCTTTCTGCACCTTTTTTTTAAATTAAGAAACGTAATCATTAACAGCTGTCGCAGATGGAAATGCTAAGTGGTTGTTAATACACTAATATATTCACTGCGACATGTTACCAACTGTCTTAAAAATGTTAGATGATACTAACTGGAGTTTTGGTGATGCAAGAGTGTTTGTAAATTATGTAAATGACGACCTATACTCACTTTCAACAGTTTTCTGAAGAACGTTTGATTAGGTGCTCACTCGACTAAGTTTTGCAGTAAATCGATCGATTGATTATTTTCCAAATTACATCGATTTAATATTTTTGTTGGAAAATATTGACTTATTCAGATCAAAAGTAAGAACTGTCCAAATTCTGTGGCAAACAAAATTGTTGCATTAATAATATCGATATTTCATTGAACATTTTTTATTGCAGATGATTGTTGAATGTTAGGAAAAAAATTAATGAATATGCAGTGCAGTGTTGGACTGATGGTATTTTGGTAAACAATAACTCAATTTGTTTGTAAATGATGAGCAAGATTGCAGAGTTCTTCATTTTGTAATTGCGAAGAACTAACGTTTATACTTTAACATAGTAACTAATCAAACTTATTAAATTAATTACGATAACGTTTAAACATATCAACGGCACCTTAACGTTTCCACAAATAATACAATTATGCTAGGTTAATATGACTAAAAAAGTATATATTTTTACGGGTCGATTGGTTTACGTGAATGATTCTATTTGTATTGGAGGAAGGGGATTTAATTTCAATGTTACAAACTGACTAAAGTTATTTGGTTTATTTTCAGAATAACATGTGACATTTGAATGATTGTAACCCTGTAAAGTACAGTATTGCTGCAAAATCTAATTCTACAAAGTAAACTACAATTATCTTCTTTCAGTTGGGAGTTTTGGTTTAGAACATTATTTCAGTTGCGATTAACACATAAACGTAAAATAACGGCCTAAACCAGAGACACCAAATCCATTTCGGAGAATAATACAGATACAATTAACAGTGCCATCTACCGTATCTGTTATGAAGTTTTTATTTTGTAAACCTTAACAAAAATACCCGGTTTCACGAAATTGATGGTTCACAGTAAGGCATCGTGCTTATTATTTTCGATTGCCAAGCTAGATTTGTCAATGTCACCAACTTTGGGGAACTTCATTTCTCATCCGAAAGTCAAATCGTGTAGCAGGCAATATTGAATGAGATGTACATCAGTGTACGGTTATGAACAATACTATTTAACTTTACGTGTAAGTTGTAATCCATAAGCTCTTGCGGGGTTCTCCCACATTTGCGGTCGCTTAAGGTCGTAAAAATAACTGATGATGATGATGATGACGACGACGATGACGATGACGATCATGATGATGATGACGATGACGACAACGTACTTTGCAGCGTGTGTGCCTATATGGAATGAACACGATATATCTGTGTATTGTCCAGTTCGTCTTCAACCGATACGTAAAGAAGATCGTGTAGACACGTTATAGGTATATACGTATGCACTGTGCATAACTACCTATATTGTAATCTCTTTATTGTGATCGTTAACCTGATCATTCGATCGTTGCTTTACACATCCCTATAAATTACGTTAATTCGCCCTAAGATATCTTCAGTTGATCATCATTCCAAAGGTCATATTTTGGCCACTCTAGATAAATTCATATTGAGTTGGTTTCATAGTATAATGACAGTACTCGAGAGTGTTAGCCTTAAAGGTTTCCCTTGGGTATAAGATATTACCTACAAACTAAGAATTGTACATCCCTCAGTCGGTTGG
The DNA here is from genome assembly GCA_020650975.1 of Apostichopus californicus. Lineage (NCBI taxonomy): Eukaryota > Metazoa > Echinodermata > Holothuroidea > Aspidochirotida > Stichopodidae > Apostichopus > Apostichopus californicus. The sequence continues at coordinate 10,405 of JAIPMN010007931.1, forward strand.
ATGAAAGGATAAGCCTAAAGATCTTTGTCAAGCCACGAATGCAACTATGAAGGATGACTTAAGTAATTGGGGAAAATAGGGAATGGTATTATGAAATCCTTTCCTAATGTCGTGAAATAGATAAAGAATGGAAGCAAGTAACGTTGTCAAAAGAAAAAAAGAAGCTCAAAGGCGAGACAATTGGCTAAGAATGTAACACTACAGACGCCTTGGAATAAACGTAGTCAGGTTCGCCGATGGAGCCACGTCTCTCCTGACCATAATAATTCCATCCTCAGCAGCTCAACTTCCACCCCATCTTCTTAAGAGTCATCCTTTCACGCTTCTGAGTCTAAATGTTTGTTACCGGTTTTAGGCTAAAACTCTAAAACTATCCACCAATCCCGTTTCTCCACTTGTCCCTGCATGCTCAACCATTGAAATTCATCTTTGTACATACATCGATGTATCATTTCATTCCATGTCTTCCATATATATCAAAGGCTTATTTGTCAATATTATCTATATACCGTACTTCATACGGTATATGGTAATTTCTTAGTGCAGCTCTAATTTAATAAAACGTCCCTCATGTAAATGTTGAGTATATGGCTTCCAGGTATGATAAAGGAAAAGAAGCATATTATATTATGAACAAATGTTAATTATTTATTAGTAGAATGTGACTTATGCAGCGGAATCTTTAGGATAATGTAACGGCAAGCGAATTCAATTTAACTCCAAATCTTAACCTCAGCTGTGTGAATAATTATCCAAAGGTAACACCTCGGCAACGGAGTTAATAGACAAAAAAATTTCAGTTAAAGAAAAAAGAAGAGAAATATGCCTAAGGAAGAACATGCAGAACCTTGAACAAGAAAATGAACTGACAAGTATACTGACTTCAAAATATGACTATAAATGTAAAGACATCCCGAAACGGTGGTCTGTTATTATATCCTTACTCTAAATGATTCGCCCGTTTTTAAGTTTGTATCTATAGTATATTCTTTCCCTTCTTTCTGACACATCTGAGTGTCTTGTACATGCATGTATTGTCAGTAGTACAGAGATATCTGATTATGTTATCACTGGCATAAAAGAAACGCACTGTCTTCCGAAAATATAAAGAAAACATAACAACTTTATAATCAACATCCGTCCTGCCTCAAGATACGGGATGAGATTACAGATTAATAAAAGAAGACCTTGTCAATACTTGGTATTGACGTCAATGGGACTAGCTCTACATGTATCCTCTTTATAGGCATGAGAGGAATAAATCAAATGACGCATGCGCAATTCAACATCCGGCAAACTCTAATATGCTGTAATACGATTCGTAGGCTTGAAGGCATTTTGGGGTTTATTTTAACAAAGATATGAATCATTGGAATCAGCTTGGATGTTTCCCTCAAGGAAGACTAGACGCTGATTATATATATA
>JAIPMN010007943.1:2254-12695 GCA_020650975.1 Apostichopus californicus
TGTTATTCAAGCTGCTACTGTAGAAATATTATACATTCCTAGTATATACATAAACAAGTAAATAGCATTGGCTTATTGTATTGTTATTCAAGCTGCTACTGTAGAAATATTATACATTCCTAGTATATACATAAACAAGTAACTAGCATTGGCTGATTGTATTGTTATTCAAGCTGCTACTGTAGAAATATTATACATTCCTAGTATATACATAAACAAGTAAATAGCATTGGCTTATTGTATTGTTATTCAAGCTGCTACTGTAGAAATAGTATACATCCCTAGTACATAAACAAGTTATTAGCATTGGTTTATTGTATTGTAATTTACAAAATATGAAGTACAGTACAATTAAACTGTAGTTTACCATATCTCTACAGTCAAATGACTCCATGGTTCATATTAATATCTTTATTGTATATTTCTTTTTTATTCTCTAGTAATTCAATTTAGGTATGAAATGTCTGGTTATTTAATTTCTTCTCAAGTTGTTTTTCTTATACATTTTTTATTACATTAATTGCCAGTTTTGTAACGAGTCGTATATTGAGTCAGAAATTTTTAAAAAGTGAAGTGACTCCAACACTTTCCTGACATTTAAGTGAGAAACAGTATGGATTGGTGTTTGCAGTGTTAAGTCTCTGGTACACAAATAAACACACCCTAAATTTGCCATTATATTGTTTCTTCATGTCAGAGTTCTTGATGTCAGTACTGCAGATGACAGTAAATTACCAAATAAAATCTGTCTGCAACTTGGCCAAAACAACTTTATTAAAAACTTCAACAAAGGCCTGCAACGCTACCTAAACTTGTCATTATTTGCATAATTAACTCTGAGCTGAAGATGTTACTGCAATGACATGGTTAGTCTAGCTGATTTCCAAACTGAGAGCACTGATTTGGTGAGACAAAATGCTTAAAAGCAATCATACAAAACAGTTCATTCAATAATAATTATACGCAAGGGAGACCCAGGTCAGACCCTGGAGAATCTTGTCCTGGGCCTCGTTTTGAAGTCTCCATTTTGCCGTAAGTAAATTATGAAACTGAGAAGACACAGTTCCTTATCCCACATTTAACCAAACAACTCTAATGGACCCGGGCCCAAGGACTATAGTGTAGCCCCCTTAATCTTACCCCCTCTTCTCTATCTCTCTTTTCTGGTCTGGTGTGATAAGAATAGAACTAAAGAATGATGTACAATTAGCTTTATCGACTACACCAGATTTATTTTACCTTTAAAGGCCCAGCATGCCACGGCATCTCATCTGTGATTACTTCTACATTACATTCAACTTCTTGGTCCAGTTTGCCTTTCTCAGTGAGCAAGCTATGTGTTGCTATGACATCTGATATCTGTTGCAACTCTACCTCAGTTGCCATGGTTACTGTAGGTACACAGTCTATGACCTGCAAGTCATTGATGGGAAAGTCTCTTGGTTCATTGTTGGATTGCAAAGTCACTCCAGTTTGCAAAGAAACAGTGCTTGTGGTGGCACAGTCCGCAGCCATACCACTAACTTTACCAGTTTTGTGAGTCTTTAAGTGGGCTCTCATGCGAGCCTTCCAGGCCGTCTTAAAGAAACATAGATTGCACCTCATTCGAGTGCTTGAATGCTTCGCTGCGTGGGCTAGGAGATGTTGCTTGTTGGCAGTCTTGTAATTACACATTGAGCATGAAAATGGCTTTATACCTAGGAAAATGAATGGTGAAAATACAATTGAATTGGCCAAGAGATGTTGCTTAGTGGACATCTGGTAATCGCAAATTAAACATGCAACTGGCTTCATAAATCTACACAGGGAAATAAGTACATTTACAGCCAGATTCAGCAAACAACTTGACTCTGTTTGGGAGCAAATCAGTAAAGCACACTATTTATGAGCTACTGTAAATAGGGCAATGCATTTAAAAGTAATGAAAGGAGATGATCATATAGGGACAAATGGATGGGTTGCTCTGCAATGAGCAAGAACAACAAACCACATCAAACTGGGCGAATAGCACTTCCTGTCAGCATTCCAATGAATTCTCACTCATTGGCAGTGTACACTCATACCATCTCTTACTCTTGTATATCTCTTGATAATTTTCTTTTGGGTAAGGGGGGGGGGGAGGGGGCTACCCCTAAAACATACATAATAGAAATATACATACCTGTGTGTTTTGCTATATGGACACGCATTTGTGACATATTGATTGCTGAATAATCACAGTGACCACACTTGTAAGGTTTTATATCTGAATGTTTTGCCAAATGCCGCTTTAGACTGTTCTTGTAGGCTGTTTGATAACCACAGGTGTCACATTTAAACGATTTCTCAGGCATCTTCCTATCTGGCTGATGCCTGTCCAGATGTCGCTTGAGGCTGAAACGCAGAGTTGTGGTGAATGAGCACAGGTTACATTTGTAGGACTTCTCCGCCCCAGATAAATGCTTGGCTTCATGCAAAAGCAAGTGGTATCGGAATCCAGTGGAGTATGTGCAATTACCACATTTAAATTTATTTTCTGATGGATGGCTTAGCACATGAGACTCCAAATTTTGCTGATTCTTGGTTCTGTAGTTGCAGTCCGGCATTGTGCAGTCGTACATTTTTGGTTCGGACAGATTGTGTCTCTTTATGTGTGACCTAAGGCTTTGCTTGTAATATGTCTGAAATGAACAATGCTGGCAAATGAAGGGCTTTTGAGATCTGTGTCGTGTTTCATGAGTTGCCAAATCTTGCTTTCGTGCACATGAATAAGAACACTCACTGCAACTGTAAGGACGTAATTTGGTATGTTTTGAATCCACATGATGCATAAGACTAGATTTATAAATGGTACTAAAGTCACAAAGGTCACATTTGAATGGCTTCTTGGTATGATGTTTGCATATATGTCTGCTAAGACCCTGTTTGTATGGCGTTTGATAGTCACATTTATCACATCTATGGACTTCGCACTCCTCTAAGTCATTTATGTTAGCATGTTTCTTTAAATGGGTGCGCAAGTTATGCTTGTGTGGTGTGGAATAATCGCAGTCGGGACACTTAAATCCTTTTTGGGTCATTTCACTGTGGGATATGTTGTGAATCTTCATTTGATATTCCTTTCTGGTTTTGAAAGCACACTTGTGACATTGAAAGGTGACCATGTTTTCCTCCGACGAAATAAACGCAGAGTTATCTTCCTTGCTGACAACAATGCTATTTTGTCGTGCTTTTTCCTCTTCTGAAACGATGGTGTTGCCAATATGTACTTCTGCCTTGGGTAAGTCTGTGGTTGGACTGTGACCTTCCATACGGAGGTGCTACTCCCCAAAAGTCCTTTTGAGAGGGGCTAAAACATCTATGAAGAGTAGTAGTTTCAGTTTTCTTGTTTCCAACAATTGGAATTAATTGATGGCATTAGCTCCAAATCAGAGTGTACGTACCCTGATGGTCATTTGCTTGATGTTTTTTGTATTTTCTGTGAAGAAAGTAAAAAAAAAGTATCAAAGTCATATGTGAAACCAGTCCACACGTGATTACAGAAAATCATCATTATGTATGAAAATATGTGAAGACAAGTTTTCAACATTTTTACTAAATGCAGATTAACATAAAAAGTGAATATCACAAAACATGGATCCAGTACAGGTTAAATGATATTCTTTGGGAAAATATCTCAGCTGATTAACATTCATGAAAATTTAACACTTGTTTTTATACTAGGCACGCTCAAGCCTATTTGTATTATATATCTCAATAGGATCGATCTTTGGGTCACAAACTTAGCTGTTAAGTTAAGGGGTAGGCTAACGTTCCTTTCATAATTGGATCTTATGACTAAACTCACAATACATTTGGCCCAAACTAGCTGCCTGGCATATTTTATAGGCCAGTTCTTGAGGACAGACCTACAGAATCTTCATAACTTCTAACTTTGTCTAATTTGTGTTTTCAGGAAATCTAGGCCCGCCCCCCTCCCCCTCCCACGGAAAGCTCTGCCTCCTTGTCAGCTTCTACCATTCCATACCAACTGTTCTGCCAGAAACTGAGGGCCTAGCAATGCTCATATATGTTGCCAAAGGCTGTAATTTGAGCCCCAGAGTATGCAATTTTAAACCACAACATGCACTTTAATTAAGCCTTCTTCGTTGCATAGTAATATGTACTCAATAGTTCAGCTAGTGTACAAACTGCTTGTGGAATGCATTTAAGTCACCCTGCAGACTCATTCTTGTCAGGCATGGGTAGTATTAATGGCACGACTAAACAGAACACTATACTGTAGCTTTTAGTGAATAAATAAACAGACTAAAGCATGGCAGACATAAGAAAATATTTAAAACCAGTGCCACCTATTTAATAGAACTTTAGGAGAACCGACATAAAAAAACAAGATGATGAGAATAAAAGTGAAGGCAGTGAGATTGAGATGGCGATATCACACACACAGAGGCAAGCGAAGAAAATGCAGAGACAACCCCAGTGGGTAAATTATAGGAACAAGTTGTACTTACTGGCAATGTTGAATGCATGGAAGCAGGAAGTGAGGACAAGCAAGTGTAGTACAACTGAACTGAAGTTCAAACCAGACTGAAAAGAAGATAATTAACCAATATTGATCAGAGGAGTAGAAAATGGGATGGTACTGTATGTTTCCTTGCCACCAAGCTTATAGCAATGACTCAAGCATAATTAGGAAATGCCACAGGTGGTGGATAGCTGTTCCTGTGACGAACATGAAAAAGGCAGAAAGAGAAAGTCAGGAGCCATAAAGTTTCCGCATGGCATAGGTGCGTACAGCTACAGTGGAGAGGAACTTCAGTGATCTGAATATCATTAAAAACAGGTTGAGGAACAGGCTGGCAGAAAACAATTTAAGGCATTTAATGATAATCATAATTGAGGGGCCACAAACGTACTCTTATTTACAAGAATATGGTTCAAACAGAAAAAATAATCCACCCCCTTCATCTGAGAAGGGATCAATACCCTTCTACCCCTTCACAGAAACCCTGATACCCATTAACTGTGTAACCCCCCGTATCTTACCTGCACCTCATCAGAAAACCCTCATACACCTCTGAAATTATAATCAATTGTCAAAGGTAACTTGTTGTGGCTCCCAGTCCCACTTGTGAATTGCCTCTTCAATCGGAATTAATTTGTGATTTTTCTTCTTTACAAAAAGTGGTAGGCCCTACTGGTTAAAGAAAACTTGCCACAATTCACATTTCTCTTTGTAACCAAACCTGGCTTGTCCGGAACACTTGAAAAAGATTGCAAGTTACATTTGGTCACTACCGTGATCAAGCCTTCGATGCACTGCATAAAAATTATAATCAAACACATTCACAAAATATACGGCCTACTGTTAGTATTTCTATAGTTAGGCCTAGCCAAGGCCTAATGCCATGCCTTCTGACGACCACTGTACATACCGAGGTTACCACAGTACAGCAATACAGAAGCTCCCCTAACTATAACTTATCGAACCTGTAATCTTGGATCAAACATTACGTTAATTTCAATCGTCGAGGGAACATTTTTACCCTGGTTTCAGGTCCACGCCTTCTTATGTAAGAAAGTTTCGATAATTGTTTTTCTTTAAATTAATTCAGTTGCATGCTCTGTAAATGTAATGAATATTGGAACTTAGACAGTATCTGAAGGTTGGTTGAACAGTTTTGTAGTAATAGTAGAAGCGTTAGTAGTAGTTCCACGACTACGGTAAAATGCTTGCATATATTTTGGCAATGTACAGTATACTGTACTGTAGGCCTAAGTGAGGTGACTGTATACCTAAGCCAAACTGATTCTTCAGATTTTTTTGGAAGAATATCCTGCTAGGATCAAATGTCTGGGCCCTCCAACTTCGGTACCTTACAAAATAGCCAAATTTTCCAAGTACTAGCCTACAGTCAAACATAATTGGTATGATGTAACTTGTACTAGTTGCATGGTGGGCTCATAATTGACGCACATACTGTAATAAAGGATTTGATCAACGATATCTATCAAGGAAATTTCCAAATCACTCAACTGTATGCATTTTTCATATATGTAGTTCCTCAGAAATGTAATGATTTCAAAGTATTTATTGTTCTGTGCCTACGCAATGTACAATTGAGAAGAATTTGACCACAAAATGTCTGCTGTGTCTATAGTTCTTTCATACCCTGAAATTGACACATTTGTCGATTTAAGCTAACGAAATCTGCCCGATATTTATAAGGACCGCTATTCATAAGGGTCATTGTTCATAAGGTTCGTTATTCATAATGTGCATTTTTTCGATAAAAAGGTTCGCTATTCATAATGGAAATAAAGGTTCGTTATTCATAATAAAAAGGGATCATAATTCATAAGGTCCGGTATTCATAATGGAAACAAAGGTTCGATATTCATAATGGGCAAAACAGTTCGATGTCCATAATGGACAAAAAGGTTCGTTATTCATAATGGGACAAAGGGTTCGATATTCATAATTGAACAAAGGGTTCGTAATCCATAATAGACAAAAAGGTTCATCATTCATAATAGGAAGAAAGGTCCGATATTCATAATGGAGCGAAGGGTCCCATATTCATAATAGGCCTAGCCAAAAAGGTTCGGTATCATTCACAATAAGGAAAAGGACCCCCTTTAGGAAACGTACAAGTTTATGCCGTTTCCGTACAAGTCGGTAGGAAAATGGAGGACGTCAGGGTTAAATCTTCATACCTGTTCTCTGCATTCATACCTGTTATTATACTGATTTTGGCCATTACATATCTTCATACCTGTTATATACCGATTCTGCGCATTACGTATATTTATACAAGTCTGTTATTATACTGATTCTACGCATTATACTATTCAAATACTAACCTGGTACAGTAATTCCCGTACCGATTATATGCTACTGTACTGTTTGTCGTTAGACTGGGCCTCGTAGTGGAATGAACTGAACTGTACCTTTGCATTGAAATGAAAGACACGTAAACAACACTGATTTTTCATGCTTTATTTTTCTTTTTAATCAAATGTTCAAATAAGTTGCTGCAAAAAAAAAATATATAAATGGGAAATTCGTCATCATAAAACTGCCCATACATTTGTAGGCTAGGTTCTAGTCTAAGTGTCCATACGGTTCATGCTAGTGTTTGATAGTACAGTTAGCGCTGGAAGTAGCAGTTCTGCGAAATGTCTGGTATACCTGGTAAATACCAGGTATTCGTCAGCGGGTATATTGGTATCTGTTGTTGCCTATAATACCAACACACCCGACTGTCTAACTTATAAAGCCTGATCACATCTGTTTGTTCCTTTATTGATGTACAGTAAACATATGCCTTATCTGTTGCACAATACAGCTTTATTTCTAAGCTGTTGTTTCATACTGTTTGTATGTTACAAAACTATTCTCACAGTCATACTTTCCATAATCTGATGACTAATAATTTAATAATTGAGATGAATGCAATGATCAGATATTTATAAGTTAATAACTAAATGCATGAGCTGTTGCATATAAATGTTTATGTACAGTACAGTACACTTTATGTGCTAATCAAACATTTTTATTTGAAGCAATTAATCATCATAAATTATAAAGCAATAAAAGAATATGTTATGTGTCCTTGCAGTTGTTGGCTACTAAGATTTTAGATCAAGAGTTGGCCAATTTGGCTCGCTGCAATAAATTGCAATTTATTAAATTGTGTTAATGTTTGTAATTTGAGATTATTTTGCAGAAACTTGCAAACAACTCAATGGCTGACCCACAAAAGGAAAGGAAAGCTAGTGTCTTGTCTCACGAGTCTATGAAAGTAATCGGAGAGACTGTTGGGTTACCTACTCTCCCAGATGAAGCCTCGTATGCACTGGCAGAAGATGCCACATTCAGACTCAAGATGTTGGTTCAGGTGAGGTTAAGGTTACCGTACCTCCTGATTCCATGAGGATTGTTCGTCTCTGCAACAAAAATATACAGTTCAGCCAGCAAATTGAATTGTCATAATTTCTAATGGTCTTTGTGAAGTAAAAAACATCACTGTTTTGTATTAATGTCGTCTACATATTTACAACAAATTCTTACGTAAATGTACAGTAGCAATATATAACTTTTTGGGGAAATTTCACACACAGACCTGTTTGATAAAGCTTTCAAGATGCCACCACTTAGTATGCATCTTTCTGTAAAATCCAAAGTTTACTTCAAAGAGGGAAGTGGGAGGGGTGGGGTGGGGGGAGGGGGCTCCCCTTAGAATCCTCCTAGTATGCATTGTCTCACCTTTCAACCAAAGTACAGTAATATGGTCACCCTATATGACATTAAATCACCATATCTGGTATTGAAGGGATTCAATGATGAATTGAGACAACTCTTTCATCCTCTCAAACCTGTTCAAACAGCTAAGCTATATATATTACTGTACATTATAATGAGAATGTCAGTGTAATATTTGGAAGCCTAGTCTAACAACTAACCCACACAACTTAACATGCATACATTACAGTTACTATTATTTGAGAGGTTTGAAAGCTATTTCCCAACAGGTGAAGTACAGTACCCACAATCCTTTCTTGTGAATCTTTGAAACTCTAGCCGGGAATAATTTATTGTATAAAGTTTGTGTGTCTGTTTTGAAGCTTCTGATATTTGTCTAGGCTTATAAAATACTACGGTATTGCACTGTGTGAAAAACTCTGATCATACATGGCATACTTGTATAGCAATTTGGCCATTTGTGGTAAATATATTATGATATTGGATAAGTTATTCCCAGTCTCGGAGGAAAAATGTTGTTATACCGTACTCTCTTGCAATCTCTTCACACAAAGTTCCCCATATCTATTCATTTCAGGAAGCCGTCAAGTTTATGAGGAAGGCCAAAAGGAGAAAACTGTCCACCTCCGATTTTGATAGTTCTCTGCAAGATCAAAACATTGAGGTTTGTTCATGAAATGTAAACATTAAAGGTTTATACAGAAGATTTTAGGATGAGATTTTGATAGATTCTGACCCTTGCTACAGCCATGGAAATTCTGTAGGTTTTAACCTTTGGAAAATAGAATGTCTAAACCATTCCAAAATTAAAGAAGAACAATAAGTTTTAAAAGCAGTGAAAAACTTGTATTAAATGGTAAAAGAGTACATTCAACAACTTGTACCAAAAAGAATGGACATTTACAAACTTGATACAAATAAATAGCTGGCACTTAGTATAGTGACTTCCGATGTTGTTCCTTAAAATAAAACATTCAAAGAATTGAAAGAAGTTGACAGCATTAATATACTGTACAGGTGTTGTATTCAGTAGTTCTTGACTTAAACTTGAAAGAATAATCCAGAGAGCCATCAAAATGTTTATTGAAGAGCCTCTTCCAGAAGAACTTTCTTAGTCATTGCAGTATATTTATATCTGAAACATTACATATGTACAGTGTCATACCCATGATAATTAATGGTGGCTCATAAGAGAAGTAAGAAATACTGCACCTATATGTACAGTGTTGTACCCATAATAATTAATGGTGGCTCATAAGAGAAGTAAGAAATATGTACAGTGTCATACCCATAATAATTAACGGTGGCTTATAAGAGAAGTAAGAAATACTGCACCTATATGTACAGTGTCATACCCATAATAATTAATGGTGGCTCATAAGAGAAGTAAGAAATACTGCACCTATATGTAGAGTGTCATACCCATAATATTTAACGGTGGCTTATAAGAGAAGTAAGAAATACTGCACCTATATGTACAGTGTCATACCCATGATAATTAATGGTGGCTCATAAGAGAAGTAAGAAATACTGCACCTGTATGTACAGTGTCATACCCATAATAATTAATGGTGGCTCATAAGAGAAGTAAGAAATATGTACAGTGTCATACCCATAATAATTAACGGTGGCTTATAAGAGAAGTAAGAAATACTGCACCTGTATGTACAGTGTCATACCCATAATAATTAATGGTGGCTCATAAGAGAAGTAAGAAATACTGCACCTATATGTAGAGTGTCATACCCATAATAATTAATGAAGGCTTATAAGAGAAATAAGAAATACTGCACCTATATGTACAGTGTCATACCCATGATAATTAATGGTGGCTCATAAGAGAAGTAAGAAATACTGCACCTATATGTAGAGTGTCATACCCATAATAATTAATGGTGGCTCATAAGAGAAGTAAGAAATATGTACAGTGTCATACCCATAATAATTAACGGTGGCTTATAAGAGAAGTAAGAAATACTGCACCTATATGTACAGTGTCATACCCATAATAATTAATGGTGGCTCATAAGAGAAGTAAGAAATACTGCACCTATATGTACAGTGTCATACCCATAATAATTAATGGTGGCTTATAAGAGAAGTAAGAAATACTGCACCTATATGTACAGTGTCATACCCATGATAATTAATGGTGGCTCATAAGAGAAGTAAGAAATACTGCACCTGTATGTA
>JAIPMN010007947.1:1918-18839 GCA_020650975.1 Apostichopus californicus
TTGTAATTATGTCACGAGCAGTGCTAGACATGAAACAATACTGCAACTTGGCCGATACTTATTACCATATGTTGTGTACTAAATATTCAACATTATAATTTATCATTTAAACATCTTTATTAACTTAATACCTTATTTTCATGCAATTTCGTTTTCATTCAATTCTGTTGGACAGTAGCTCATTCATGTTTCTATCTATCCTTTTTTCCCTTACACACTGTTGTTGCATATATGGTATGGTAAGATATTGAAACAAATTAAAGGCATTGATGGCCTAAAACATATCAATACAGACCTCAATGTTAGCATACTGAACGGTGCTGCAAGTTTTCAAAGCTATAATCGTTGAGGATTAGTTGAATTCTCCATATTATTCCAGATTGAGACGAACCGTATAAACCAGGACAATTAACTCTCTCCATGCATAAAAATACTTCAAGAGATGATAGTACATATAGTGACCAATATCTGACATTCTAGCATAATTGGGAGGCATGCACTAATTATGATCTTTATGGACCATGGTGGGTGATAGAGAGACCAACCATACCCAAAACAGTTTCTTGAATTCCCTTCACTCCCGATAAGAACAACCTATGTCTTCTGCCTTTGTCTGAAATATTACTACACTGTTGTTGTGCCAAAGCCGAAATATGTTTATTAAAAAAAAAAAAAAAAAAATCAGTGTCAGTCCCTTGGCATCAAAGCATATATGTATGAATGAAAGAACAAACAGAAGGGGAAAAAATGCTAAAATTTGTAACATCTGTCTGGTATATCCTTCTAATTTTAGGCCCTAGGTAAACAGGGAGACTAATAGTGACAGATGACATTAACTACTTCTCAAATTTATAGTTGAATCACCATCTAATACTCCAAAGAGCCCTACAGGGAATTGATGTCACCAGTACAGGTTACTATAGGCCCCTGTTTCTGAGCTATCCAGTTAAGAAAGTTAATGGATATTGGAATTGACAACACAAGGGTGGAAGTTCTACAAATCAAGCAGAGAAAGATCTATTTACAAGATAAAAATGAAATTAATACAGATGCTTGGAGCAAGAAAACTCAGTGGAGAGAAACAAAGAGAGTTCTGCTCAGTTGTTGAGCAGTATTATGTATGAAAGGGATCGGTGCATTTGATCCACATTTCGCCCAATTTTACCTATCAAGCCTCATTCAAAAATTTAGATGGAACTTCCCCAAAAACTAAACATTACATTATAGATATTGTTTACGATCAAATGAACATTAAGCATGTAGCACAAGAAACTATACCATTGGATTCTAAATAATCCATCTCTCAGATGCTTCATCACATTTCTAAGTTAAGTAAAAATTATGTTTGCAACAAACTAAAACTGAAAATTATAAGAGCAAATTAGATATTTGTCTTCATCCTTTGAGTAAACACATTAGGTAACTACTGTACATGTAATTTTACTACTATACACACTGAAGCTAAATGTTGGTAATATTTCTTTCTTTTATTTTCCTGAAAATTTACCAAGGTGGCAAAATGAAGTCAAGGAGCTAACTGTAACTGCAGTACAATGGCACATACAACATAAAAGACTTAGTTGCTAAACACTGCACGCATATTACAAACCATCTTGAAAGTAGAAGCAAGCTTTGTAGTGATTTTCTGACACCAAAACCAAGTTGTCAGACAGCTCCCCATTTCTGTGTACATTCAAATAGCAGTTGGTGAGTATACTTACAGATCCCCTGGGTTTTATCCTCTACCTCTTCCTCCCCCTCTGTGAGATTGGCATCATCTGTCTGATCCCTATCGCCATCATCATCTTCCTCTTTGGAATCTGAAATATCAAAAATAAAATACATTGCTGAATACAAAACCTGTAAATGGTTACCCAAGAAAGCAACATTTAAAGGGAAAATTTTTGTTTGCCACAGATCCTGAAAATGGGAGCTTGAGAATGGGGTGCTATGGAGGGGGAGGGGGGGTTGGGTAGAAGACAAAGAGTTGGGGGAGAAGTGGCAGGGGAGAGGAGAAGAGGGTGGGTGGGTGGGTGCAATTGTGAATGTTTTTAGGGTGGCTAATGTCCAGACTTTCTAAGCTTTAGTTTATCCTTTAATACTTTAATGGTTGGTTAGACTAATGAACAGCATCACAAAATTGTTCAAAGACAACTGAAATCTGTTTATTACTTGCAAGTCACAACTGTGGCTGTTCCCATGGTTACAATTTACAAAACTTTGAGCTATCCTTGTATCTACAAAGGTAATTATAGTCTGTAGATATATCTACCATTAAAATGTGGTGGCCAATCTTTAGCTAAGTTAATTGTCTTGAAAAGTAATAGTATTTAACAGCTTTTTATATCATCTCTTGTAACATTTGTTTTTTTGGCCTCGAGAGGTGTTCGCATGCACAAGAAAGGTGACATTATATTCAAACTACAAAGTTCTGGTGGTTTTGCTAACAGATTTTACAAGGTTCTGACTCAAGCATCGATTTAACACTTTGACAGAAACTAGAGCTCTGTCATGAAAAGTCATAAAAATGAAAAATGTTCAAAAAGATGAGAAGAATAGAATTGACAAAAAGTTCTGAAAATATTATAAGATATATATCTAGTTACACAAAAGTACGTACAGGACAGACAAAACTAAATAGATTTGTTTTTTCCTTTTAATATCCAATCCATATAATCCCTGTCCTTGATTCCCCTCTAATCCCAGCTGGAGACATATCTTTTGTTAATACGTCTTCGTATTAAAATTAAATATTTTTTCCAGTCCAAATAATTCTCAACAAAATTTCTATGGGATTACTTTAGTTTCCACTTTCACACCTTTGCAACAGTACAAAACATGAAGGGCAATGGAAAAAAAGGTCTCAAACTGTTTTCACACCCAGCCACGACCAAATCTCAAAGGTCAGAGTCGATTGGGGGGATCTCTCACCCACTGATAATAGGTAGAGAGGTGGGGGGTACCATGGTAACCCAACAACCTCACAAGTCATTTTCCCCCTTGATAACACTCTCAAGGTGGAACCATGTTGTGTTTCTGGATTATCAAACTACCTCACCAGCTTGATGTCTGGTCGTAGCGTCCTTCAACCCCGCCATCCGCCCATGGTGCCATGCCATGCACCTTAGGTGTTCCCCTTGATTGGATTTAGGGCTGTAGAACATTGGATGATGGTCACATTTAAGTTTCTCCAGAGGTCAGAGTTAACAAATGTTTGAAATATAGAAAGTTTTTACACATGAAAGGTTTCTCTTCGATCCACACCCATGTTTGACTGACACAGGTTTTATATCAAATTCCCCGGGATTGAATATCCATTATTTTGAAACTATCGTTAGGTAATATCATAAACAACATTTCTATTATTAACTCTTTTCCTAAAAAGATTGTATTTGTGGGGAAGTCAGAGTCTGACTTCCAATAGCTCCAAGCACTAAGAAAAGCAATGTTTAACAAACACCAGAAATAATTATGACCTCTTGCCCTCTATTTAGTAGCGGGAGGGTGGAGGGGATGGGAGGGAAAGGGGAGGGAGGATGGGGTCTGAAACCAATCTGAGACTCAGATATTCTTTGAGAAGTCTAAAATACAAAGATATGGTTCACCAAAAAAGGATCACCAGATATGATAATAAGATAAGTCCATAATGTAAGCTTAACAGCTAAGTACCTAATGATCATAACATGTGACTGAAGGGTGTACCTGCCACCTGATGTATATAGCTTTCCGTGCACTGTGCATTTTCATTAAGGAAAACAGAAAAAGATTTTAATTAGCACTGGAAACGATCTTAATTCAGAACATACTGTACCAATCTCCCCAAGGAAATGATGGGAAAACCAAACATTTCATATGGATGAACATTACAAGTTCAAAATACATCTTAAAATTGTGGACTTAAATATGTCTTCAAGACTCCAGAATGAAAGGCCCAGAAAGTGGGAATGGAACCAGAAAGTATGTCAGTGCATGGGGATGAGGTGGTTTTAAAATGTGTGCCAGGTTTAGAGTGGAGATTAATGATGGATGGATTAATGATGGATATATCATCAATTAATCCTGTAATTCAAATTAATACTGTGAACAGAATAGTATGTTTGGTTTTACATACTAGCGGTCAACAAATCATCTCCAAAATGCCTTTTGCTTTAATTCAAAATAATTTAAAAAATCAAGAATCAAATATGAAATATCCACCATTTTCCTAGACTTCCTTGTACGTGCAAGGCTTCAAAATGGGAACACTTGATGACGGGTGAAGATGCCATATGTATGCCAAATGAACACATCAGCCTGAGGCAAGACTTAGAAGCTTTTATACAAAAAAGAATAGGAATTTGGCACACACAATCATACTATACTTCAGGCATGCAAACTTGAAGAAAACATGTTCACTTCATGACCTTCCTTATTCCCCTTCATACACTTATGATCACCAACTAGAGTTTGTTATCACTACTAGCTCAATCTGTCACCTTTGCTACCCCATAATGCAATTGTCATCAAACTTATGGGGCCCGTCTTTGCATTTCTTTCATCCCCGATGGAACATATGAGACAATTAATCTCCTCAATGCAAATATAGCATGTACCTCTACAATATAGTATCAGCATGAATATTGAATAAGGCAACACCAACAAAACTTACAGGCTGCAGTTTCCTGGTTATATATATTTATGATAGCTGCAGGTATACTATAGATATATACATGTACATGTGGTTCTTGTATGGAGAAGTATCTGTGGGAATTTCTTTCTCTCATTGAGAGGTGTTGGAGGGGAGAGAGGTACATATGACGGAGGGGAGAGGCATGGTGGAGGTGAGAGGTATGATGGAGGGGAGAGGGGTATGATGGAGGGGAGAGAGGTATGATGGAAGGGAGAGAGGAAAGATGGAGGGGAGAGAGCTACGATGGAGGTGAGAGGTATGATGGAGGGGAGAGTGGAACGATGGAAAGGGGAGAGGTACGATGGAGGGAAGAGGTATGATGGAGGGGTATGATGGAGAGGGGAGAGGTATGATTGAAGGAAGGAATGATGGAGGGATAAGGGATAATGGTGGGGCGGGATGTTAGAGGAGCCAGAGGAGAACTTCAGTGGAAGGGATTGGAAGGAAAACTAATTCTGCTAGGGAAATGAGTGGTAATAAAGGATGGTAAAAGTGTTGGGCTTGTGGAAAAGCTCAGAAAAATACTAGTCAAAAGTTTAACAAGGAATTTAAATGTAGTTGGGTTGACAAGTTTTTAAGTGCAGTAAAGACTTACTTTACCAACAGGACAATTCTTTGTAATTTACTTTCTTCCTTTCCAACTCCTATCCCTCTGTGCTTAACCCGTTCCTTTCCCTCTCCATCTCTCTCCCATCCCAATTGCTTACTCCTGATTAGTTAAATCAGAACTTCTCAAAGTCAAACCTCAAACCTGCCAAGTTCAATATTTCATAATTATGAAGAATGGCTCAACCTCATATTTTGAAATCAATTTATGACTTTATGAATTAGTTCCATCTTTACTGAATATACAAAATGCAACCAATGAAACAGCTGTTGATACAAACTCTTTGAGAATTAATATAGATAGATAGTTTGATACTTAAGTTTAATTGGGATCATATCCTAGCTTCATCTCTGTAACCATCTGTAACTTTTACGATGACCAATAATTAATTCAAAGCAAACAGGATGACTGTAATCCTCGGCCGAACAGTTTGAAATTTTTAGAAAGTACTTGACACTATCAAAAGTACAACTCCTCCCAAACATGTCCCACCTAGCACGATAATAAACCAGCAAATATTATTTGCAAGCACTGTTTATCAGACGTGGACAGCTTTCCTGCTATCGCGGGTGAAGCCACCTCATGCTGGGGTAAGAGTGTACGGATGCAGCGGGGTGCCAGCTCAATGCCAGTTTTCCATTTCCTGCCAGTGAAATGTTTATATCCCACATTGGCAATGAACCAGCGAGGGATCTCAGCAATGGAATAACCATTTTGTGTATTGTTTATTAGGATAAAAGAAAAAAAAGGTGTTAGCGTAGGCTGCTACCATCTAGAGTGCTGCCGGTTAGCCGAGACTAATGAATCAAATTTGTGCTCGATCCACGACACCATGGCGGCAAGTTACGTACGTCAAGGGTTTACTACTAGCTGGATCGACACACCTTCCCTGAGATCTACGTCACAGACATTATCTAAACATAAAGTCCATCAATATTTGGTCAAGTTTTGGTCTGTGAATTTTCTCTGTGACTAATAGAAGTGATGAAATTCTATGACACATCCTTGCCAAAGACTGTTGCTATGAGGAAGTCCATAATCTAATAATCATAAATATGCTTTGTCTTGGTAAATATCCGATCGCATTTCACATCTATATATAGTCCATTCACCACCAGAGTCACTCAAGTTACCAGTGAAAGGACCTACATGAAATTTACAAAGTATTTTTGTTTTGATCTCGCTCCCAAAGGAGAGAACATAGAGCCGCTAAAATAATCAACAGCTAATGAGAATAGCACCTTCACCCCTCATTTATTTTACATACCAAGTAGCTTGAGTTGGCTGCATTTAATAGGTAGATTCGCTACATTATAGTGTGACAGCTATATGTTTATTAGGCTCATTAGCCCTGCAGTCACCATAGGTCACATTCAAACAAACATATCTCAGATTTATGACAAGATATTGAGACAGTTTTTCATCTAACAGGGTGGCATATTTTTCAAGATGAAAGTGTTTCATTACCTGCAAGTGGAATATATCTCTTTAACCGATTGTTTGAGTCAGTGGCAGTAGCAAGGATGGACATATAATGAATGTTGACATTTTTGAAGTCAACCAACATTCATCCTTCTGCCTACCCAACCCATCCACACCCCATATGCCCCTCCCACCCATACCTTACCTAACACATTCCTATCTTGCTTAACATTAACACAGCCTGGGCACAGACCTACCTGTGCCTGCATCATCCCATGGTTCAGCTCTTCATGGTAACAACACCTTGCCTAACACCACCCTTCCTTGCTTAACGTTAACACCAGGCAGGCAGCTTTACTAATCAAGAAATGGAAACAACAAAGTTATACTTTGTCACTTTGGTCACTTTTGCCGATCCCAGCCATAATCTTTATTTTGCTATCAAGAAATAATTGTGACTCTCGAACAGTTACTGGTTTGAGGATTTATGAGCGATGATATATACTTCCTGTTTCCAACTCTACACATGCTCTTACTATCTACAGTAGCTAATACAATAGTAATAAACTATATGATGGGAACGCATTAGCACAGCGCCCTCACTTCTGAACGCCTTAGTACTGAGCCCTCATTCTAAACGCATTAGCACTGCGCCCTCACTACTGAAAGCGTTAGTACTGCGCCCTCACTTCTGAACGCACCGCCCAGTTTCAAATCCTTCCAGATCTTCCATGAAATATGATTGTGATGAGTAATTCCCCCAAACAGCTAGGAATAAACCTTTCCAATAATTGTGAGAATTGACAAGGTTTATGCAGAAATATCATCCCTTCCTACACATCTTAGAGACTATATTTTCCACCTCTCTGGAAATGCTGGGTAACAATTCATCACCTTCATGCAACATGAATTCTTA
This sequence comes from Apostichopus californicus, assembly GCA_020650975.1. NCBI lineage: Eukaryota > Metazoa > Echinodermata > Holothuroidea > Aspidochirotida > Stichopodidae > Apostichopus > Apostichopus californicus. Next base: position 9,533 of record JAIPMN010007947.1, read on the forward strand.
GGGTAAGCCAAAACAGAATCCAAACAGCAAATGTGTCAGCACCTGTATTTTTCTATTTCCTTTTTCTTTTTTTTTTGGTCTGATTAGTGGAAATTAATCGCTCGCAAGTGAGCACGTCTGCAGTCCACAAGTTCGATTGCATGGAGCCAACTCAACTGCAAAAGTCAAGTGCCTCTTACAAATAAAGTTTGTGTGTAAAGTTACAGTATGAGAGAGACATACACACAGCAACTAGCTAGTGTCAGGAAAATTGGTGTTAAGTGACTTGTATCGACTCTCACTCGACTCAAGTCAAAATAAAGTGACTGATCGAATTTGGGGCCAATTAATGATATTCTTTAATTGTTAGTCACAAAAATTGTCAGGAAGAGTTGCAGGGAAATTGGTGCTTAAGTGACTTGTATCGACTCTCACCCGACTCAAAGTCAAAATGAAGTGACTGATCAAATTTGAGGGCAATTAATGATATTCTTTAATTGTTAGTCATCGAAACTGTCGGATAAATTGCTGCTAAAATGACTTGTATTGACTCTCACCCGACTAAACATCAAAATTATGTGACTGATCAAATTGGGGACTGGTCTTTAATTGTGACAACTCTTGTGAGGGGGAAAAAAGACAAGTGACTTTTCTGCATGCACAAGTAGCCATGTTTCAGTAGAATTCTTAGCAAATCTTTAGAGTCCAGAGTATTGTAGAATATGACAAGTCAAAATTTTCATTACGTAAGTGAATAAGAAACATGGTCAGGAAATCCATTTTTTTTTGTCTCCAAAGAAAACAAAAATAAAAAAAATAAAATGTGTGTATATTAGCAACAAGTTCTCTTTAATGATATGCAAACAAAAACAATATGCATTAAAGTAACTCTAGGAGTATGTTTCAGCTGCATCTGTCACAACCTCTCTTGAACATTATTTACGCTGGCAAAATACAAAAACTTGCAATTAACTTTGCATTCTTTCTGTTTTATTCTTCTGTTTTTTACGGTTATGTGCATATAACTTAATTCCAGCATCCTAATGTACTCTTTACTGCCAGAACATTGGTTAAGACACGCACACTTAATTCCACTTGGTGGTTATCCCATCCTATTTTAATGTATAACATATTGACCAATAGGCAATTAAGGCATATGTATGTATATCTACATCTACATATCTACCCATGATGTCAAACTTTAATAAGTTGCAGTCTAAGAGCATGTGCTGTACACAGCTAATCTAGCAAAGAATAATTAACCGAGTGTGACTTAACAGCTGAAGACATCTGTAGGCTTACCGCCTGCTTCATAATGACTTCTCTTTTCATCTTGTTTTCCTCTCATCTGCATCCATTCCCAGCATAGTATGCTTTTATATAGTCCAGGCTACGTTATATATTTCAGAATTCATTATGCAGTTACAGCTGCCTACCTACCCACCAATCCATTCCCCCCTGGGACTTCACGACCAACCTAAGCTCTTTCATTCTCTCTTGCTTTCTCATTTTATCTTGGAATATTAAACAGAGAAGCTTTCAGCATATTGACAATAAATCAAACCCCAGTGGATTTCCCAAGCCACTTTCCACCCTCACTGGGGACTTCCTGCAGCTCTCCCTAGATACTGTTGCCAGGCAACAAGAAATAGCTGCTGCAATATGGCCTCTGGAATAATTGCAATTTTGCCTCTAGAGATTTGGAATGCACATAATTTTCTCTTTTGAGTTCTCTGAACCTTAGAAGACTGTACATAAACAGCACAGCTATACATTTCCCATAAGCCTATGCAAAGTCTTTCTTTATTAGCATCTTACACTCAACCAGGCTAGTAAACACCCAGGAATATTCAAACCACAGAGAAAGGAAAAGTAAGAAACAACCTCAAGGATCAACTCTGGTTTATATATTATTATTAATATTGCTGAATGAGGGGCTTCGTCCTATTGAGACTAAAAATCTACATTGTTTCATACTTTAACATAGATTTAATTAGCAAAGTTTACAGGCTTTATTTGTTCCATGGATCTTTCATAATGTACAGTATCTATAAAGCCTCATCAAGCCATCAGCCAACTTTCAACTAAATTATACAGACCCAGGTGTGTAACACATGCATGTCCTCTATTAATGCACATAGACAATTCATAATCCTCTAATCAAAAATGCAAACCTCTTACACATTCTCAGGAGAAACCACGATAAAAAAGGGGAGTTTTTTTTTTCTTTCCAGGGGATGGTGACGCTCTTTGATCTAAATACACAGTTTAAAGCAGCTGATTGCAGCATAATATTCTCTCATTAATTATCAAATATATTGCGATGGGGTCTGCTTTATTTACTACAATATGGTCACAGCAAAAATAGTGTTACTTTTGAAGTTAGTAAGGCAGTATACACAGACACCTAGCTTAATAGATCAACGCATGTTCAAAGCTGATGCTAGCACGGCTCAGCTGCAAATTAATTCCATTGCCATCGACTATACAATTACCTTCTTACCACACAACTGCACTATTTTTGGACAAGACGCACTTTATTTGACAAATTCGCAAAAGAATGATGAGCTTGAATGGGGGGATTTGACTTGAAGGTTTTGTATAAGTCAAGTCTGCCAAACAAGAAGGGAATAAACACTACAGGTTTAAATTTATACCTCATTATGGCAGACCTACTGTATATGTCTCCCACATGTATTATTTTTAAGTGTTCATATGTCTCCTCACTACTAAGGCACTCTCAATCTACAACACTACAGGTGTAACAAAGTCTTAGTATAATTTGTAGAGCTGGATGACTGGGTTAATCAGTTTTAAGGTTTTATATTTACCTGTCTCCTCACAACTAATTCTCTCTTAATCAATAGGACTACTGTGTATTGTAATAGACATAGAACTTAATAGTACTGGAATTTCTGGTTAATATCATTATTGACAATTTCTTATTTTACAAAAATTACTAATTACAACCCCCCCCCCCCCATTGCCCTTGACTGAAGCATGGCAATGGAGGTGCGAGCCATTCCGCCCCCACATCCATCAAGCCCCATCACTCCATATTGCACATGCCACTGATACCACGAGGACTGCTCCCTATTTTATGTACAGTATGCAGCAACTGCTCTACGTTACCCCGGCAGCACGATCCTTTCCCTCTGACAATTAAAGGAGCTTTCTGTGTTGGTTAATTACCGAGTAAACATAAGTTCACCAAAGCTAGTAAGTACTATTAAAGTAATGCTAAACCATAAGAAAGAAATCTGTTAAGCTATTAAAGACACTCTCTCTAAATTAGTTTTCAATAAATGAGTAATTTAGGGAGTAATTAAGTTATGATTCTATTCTATTGATTATTAAACTTCTCCCAACCTGACATGTTTGCATGTTCATAATCAAACACAAACAGGAAAACAGTGTTATCCCAAAGTTAAGTGGTTTGGGTAAATTTCTCCATACATAATGTAATAACTGTTACTTACCTTTGATGACAACATGTGGTAACAATTTTTCCCCCTTTCTGCATTTTTTTTTGTATTCTGGTCTGTTAAGCTGGTACTAACAATTTTATTGGGACTTAAGTATCAAATACATTATTTACCAAAATCAATTTATGAAAAGCTACTTTTTGTGTGAATCGTTGATTATAAAGGGTCACAGCTAACCACTAATTCAAACTAACGACAGCATCAATCTGGACTCCATCTTCACAATATTTAAGGTATTCCAATAGTTTAAGTTAACTACTTAATCAAAATGCTGGAAATGTTCAGCAATCTGTAGGACAGAACCCCACATGCTCATAGTATTATTTTGTATGGCAAAGATATGAATTTTTAAAATGTGGTGATATTTTGTAAATTGCATCTGGCAACAACAGAGAGTGTGATGTCATCACAACAATTCAGCTGAAATTGTCTTTGTTTATCTTAATAATATTTAACTCATACAAAGAAAAAGTAAAGTTTGATGAAAGTTATTATAAATTACATAAAAACTTGACAGCTATACCCCAGAAAGTTATCTCGTTTCACGATGAATCAACGAGAAGATTATCACAGCAAACTAAAGCTTTTTAGAAACATTTGGCATTATGACATCCCAGGTCATCTAACATGACCCCCTCACTGAAAAAATTGCGGGTTTTAAGCCAGCCAAAATAACTTCAATCAACCGTATCTTGAGTTAAGGACAAGATATTGAGATGGGGGGTGGGGTTGGGGTGGGGGTGGGGTGGTGTTCAACTAACAGTGTGGAACATTGTTCTTTTCCAGACTAGTATCCATTGTCTGCCTCAGGAACACCCCTTTAAGCTGACCAAAGCATCTAGTAGAAAGCAAACAAGTTTCTTTCTCTCTTGATCAATATTGTTATTTTAATTTCCTGCCAACGTCTGAGAGAGATTAAACCACTCCTGAGTATTACTGAATAATCCTCACAAGGTTTCTTATCACCTGTTGAAAAACAGAATTTCCCCCGACTTGAGTTATCTCCAATCTTCCTTCCTTTCAAGAAACTTGCATCGAAGAAGAAGAAGAAGAAGGAAAAACAACAACAACAACCATCTCCTCTCTCCCTGTCTACAAATGCCAATAGGTTTAAGCTCTTCTACCACTCAAGGGGTATCTGTGATTTTCAGTCCCAGTTGTCAAACTAGATGTATTTCAAATCAACAGAAAAATCCTAAAAACAAAAAAAAACCTTGCGAATTTTAAGATTTTAATCTTATATTTGCCTCATCACATGCCATTTGTCATCTGCAACATATTTTACCCCCGCAAGTTTTCTGGTGATATTTGTTGTAAAAAGGGAGAAAAAATTGCATTTTTGAGTTACCCCTCTAACAATTTTCATCCCTATACAAACATGATACATACAAATACAGAATCTATTTTATTTTTATTTTTTTCTTCTCTCTCTCGCTCTCTCTCTCTTTTTCAGTTTCTTAACATCCGTTTGTTTGCTCTCCATTTGTGGCAAACAGATCCTAAAGGTATCACAGAGAGAGAGAGAAGGGTTGACAGCAGGACAAAGCCCCTGATTGGATTTTTGCCCCTGACAAAAGAACCTGTCAACTTCATCTCAAAAACTATACCAGAGTTTTGTCTCCCAGGTTTTACAACTGCAACCAGAGATGCCCCAACCTGTCTTACGAATGGAAATGAGAAGGCTTGAACCCTCTGTAGGGTTTCTAAATTGGCAGCGTTCTCTGCCTGTAATGACAGCGGGCAGCTCCCTGGAGGGCTGCGCCAAAGGCCTGCCACAACACTTATTTTTCTCTAAGCCTAACTCAATCTAAGCCTCCAGACTTTGAATGTCATTGGGTGTTCCCACGGGGCTGAAAAGCAATTATTTCCAAAGAACGGCTTTAGAAGATGCACATGTTTGGTTTCCTGGTTACGGTGCCCCCATGGGGTGGCGGGGGGTCTCCGAGGGGAGATCAGGATGCAGCGGGCCTTAAGGGTCTGATTGAGTTGGGATGGCAGACAGTCCAGACTTGTCATAAAATGAATGAAAAGAGTTCCCATGAGGGTATCCCTTCGCCACTTTGCCTGTTTCATTAACCTTTCTGTGAATATCTGTTCATGTTAAAGGGGCAGATGTGGTGTGGATTTTCAGCATTCTGACATGTTCTTGGGTGAAAGTTACAAATTGTAGTGATCTCATACCGAATGTTTATGATTCTCAATTTTTCAAGACTGAAATAATCCTACCAAATCACCCAATTCTAGACTTAATATTTAGATTTCAATTACTTTGAAAATGTTGTTTCTCGTAACTGGAATTCTTTTCGAAAAATTCTACTTTTATGTAAATTTCTTAATTTCAGATTACTGGCTTCCAACAACTTTAGCATGGAGAGAACATTAGTCCACAAAGTAACCAGCCACAATGTAGACAATTGTGCACACGTTCAATGTCATTCACACAACACATAACCTCATTAGCCAAACTTTTATCATTAATAATCATACATTTATAATAAACAAAGTATAAACTTTCACTCTCAATAATGCAGAAGAAACTGGCCCTCCCTACCACCAAACTTCCCCCTTTCTATGTGTGGGAGAGGAGGGGAGAACCCTTCCTCCTCCCTTCCCTCCCTTCTTAGACAAGAAACAAGTGTTAGCTAATTGATCTTTGGCCACATTTGCGATAATTCAGTACAAAGACTTTGGAAACAACAAAATGCTCCATTCGAATCTCTTTACAAGTGTCTTACTTTAAACACAGTCCGTACACAGATTTCCTCAATACTGAATTAAATATGATGGCCCACAAAGTTTCCTTACACTTTGGGCCCTCCAATGTTTACTGAGACATTGATCAATAACCTCAAAGAGGGAAACTTTAGGCCCTCCAATGTTTTCTGAGACATTGAGGATCAAAATAACATAATAAATTACCTCAAAGTGGGAAACTTTAGGCCCTCCAATGTTTTCTGAGACATTGAGGATCAAAATGAAATAATAAATTACCTGAAAGAGGGAAACTTTGGGCCCTCCAATGTTTTCTGAGACATTGAGGATCAAAATGACATAATTAATTACCTCAAAGAGGGAAACTTTGACAGGAGTTATTAATAGAGGATAAGAAAGCAACATTTTGGTCGATCTATGACGGGGGGGGGGACAATGTGTTAAAACTTTTTATATTTTCATTCCATGTTGCCTTGTAGGCTGAAATAAAGAACATTAGGAACATACTTTACATCAAACAGTAACATTAATCAGACTTTCATCATCACACACATTTGGGTCTCCTGTATGACTCAATGTGTAGCATACAGTATCTTTTAACAGTATAACATTATTTATATCAGCAACTACTGGTGCACTGCGACCTTCTGCAAGCAAATTATGCCAGTTTGACAATTTATTGTCAAATGTGGGTTTTTTTACCAAAAAAACCCTCACGGCCCCTATTAGTTTGCAAGATTTATGCCATTGGGGTCATAGGTCGTAGTATGTGAGCACTTTCTGTAACAACCTTAAAGGTGCCTCTGAGTGAGGATTGTTTTTGAGGGGGTGGATTTCAACAAGTTACCAATAAGTTCCATTTCATTTCAAGGCGAGGTAATGATTTGTGATTCAGGGGTGATGGATCCCATTGGAAGTGGAGAGGATGGGGCTGAGCACCAAATTTCTCCAACTTGGTCATTTGTGAAGTTGAAAGCAAAAAAAATGGAAATTTTTTTAAAAGTGGCACTCAGGCACCAAACAAAAGTTAAAGTGATTACAATTGGTTAGAATAAGTTTATGAAGAATACCTGCTTTACTTTGCTTTTGGATTTGGTTTTTAACGTTATTTTGTTCTACTTCGAAAAAGGAGGGGGCTATAACCCTCCCCTCCCCCTCTCCTCCCACCATCATTTCCAGCTCCACTGTCCCTGCAATGTTCCTGAATTGAGGCACTGACTGATTGACTGACTAGTAATTGGGAAATTGTCACAAATGTGCTTGAGTCAAATCACGTTTGACATTTAGAGACTCAGTCAAGAAGTTTTGACATTAACAATTACTATGTAACATATTTGTCTGATGAAACAGTTCCAAATGAACAATAACATATCCAATGACATTGTACCAAACACTTGCAAAACCACCTAGAATGCCTAGCGTTGACCCTCCTGGGTCCACCACCTAGAATGCCTAGCGTTGACCCTCCTGGGTCCACCACTTAGAATGCCTAGCGTTGACCCTCCTGGGTCCACCACCTAGAATGCCTAGTGTTGACCCTCCTGGGTCCCACTGCATGTAAGATCTACTAACTGTGCAGTATGTGGATAAGTCAAAAGCCAATATGATGGTCCTTTAAAGCTTCTGTACAACGTTATCTGAAGCACCAAAACAACTGCAAATAAGAAAGGTTGTCAAAACAACATCATTAATGTTGCATTTAGTCTTGATTGTCTTGATGGAAATGTAAATTGTGAGCTTAACCAGATGCTACATAAAGTGGAAAGTAGACTACACCCAATTAATTTTAACTGGCCAAGGTAAAATGCACTTCATTTTTACTACATCTCATTTCAGGGAACTGTGGTAGTTCACTGCTAATAGTGGTACAACCTTACTATCACAATCAACTCAGAAATCTGATTTATAATACAATTGATTTGAAACAGTGGATTCTAGAGACGTCTCACCAAAACATCGGATTCGTTCTGCCAATTTAGTTGTAGGACACGCAAGATTCTAATCACAGGAAACTTTTAATTTCCTCAGGAAGATGGTCTGCTTAGGATATTTAATATTAAATCAGCTTGAAGATAGAGATCATTACAAAGGGTACAGTAGGTTCAGATTCACACTGGTATTAAAACCCACAAACATTAAATGAAGACTTTTTGTTTAAACTTGAAAGTAAATTATCGGAAACAAAGATTCTAACCAACTTAAATTCAATTTTCATTCAGTTTTATTCAGCCATTATGAAGTTAATAATGTGGAATTGGATTTACAAAGCTGTAAGACAGCAAGCGAATTACTTCGAGGGGATATGAGAATGTAGAAAACTTGCAAAGTCGATATAATTTTGTTTAATACTGTTGCTAACTGCCCATATAATGGATTACTGCAAACCTAATTCCAATCTTTACCTTACATCATGACTGAGCCACGATCATGATAAACAGCAAGTCTGCCAAATTAAGAATATTTCACTCTGTTCAGGACATATTAGGTATCATGGTTTCCTTCACCAGTAAAAGCCTAGTAGATTTTATAAGAGCACTGGAGTCTCCTACTAACATTACTAAACCTTGCCTGTCAATATTTTCTGACAACATGCCCCTCCCTCACCCCTCACCCTTCCCACCACCTTGTCATGCAACTTCTTCTTTCATCTCATCATATGTCTGGAAATGTATGACAAGTTATTATTTGTATCCAATCTGTACTGTTTAAAACAATTCTTCCCAAATCGCCAAGAACTTTTAGGATGTTTTTTTCAATATCTTTCAAACTATCACAGCTACTGTTGTTTTGGAGAAACAATTTTCAATGATGATGTATCATTGTTCCTATGTATGATGTACACTCAATAACTTCTAAGATACAGCTGCACAACATACTTAGTAACTACTACTACTTCATGTAGACAGCTTCCATATCAACCATATTTATAATTTTCTACGCCTCGTAGAGCTAAACAACTTGTGCTAATATGAGATCTGGACTAAGTTAGGATATGAAGTCAAGTTTGCTTTAAAAGCTTCACAAAATTGGTCCCCAAAAATATTGCTAAATTTGGAAGTTCAACACATGCTATAATAGCTGACACACTATTTCATTTTCAATTTTGCATTCCACAATTATCATATGCATAT
>JAIPMN010007952.1:0-13110 GCA_020650975.1 Apostichopus californicus
AACTTACCTAACAAAATCCATTTGTTTCTTAGTTTCAAGTTAAACCCAGATACCAGCTCCTTTCATATAAGCCTGCTCGGACCCACAGATTCATATCAGTCACGTATATATACATTAATCTAAATCAATAATGAAATATAATCAATATGGATCCCTCAAATCCTATTACAACTCAAAACTACTGGAACCTAGTCACATTTAATGATTGTTGTATTGCTGCGTGCAGTGACGTCAGACGTAAATATTCTAGAGATGAAAATTATCCATCGATATTTTCACCAATAAAACATTTTTGACTGAGACAGTGTAGAAGAGAGACACTGGAGGAACGGTAGATTCATTTCGCTTTATATGTTTTTATCTTTCTGAATATTCTCTATTTTAAAATTGAGAATGTTCATTGATTCACAAGACAAATACTTCTATAAGGAGAGCACATAGGGGTCTACATGCAGAGAAAGAAGGACAACAAATAATTAGGAAATAGGATGCATGCATGGTAGTAGCAACTACAAATTCTCTGTGCGCTCGGCGCGCACAAAATGTACTTCTACTATGATATTTTTACGCATTTCGCATGCATGGCAGCTCGCTAAAACAGATGTTTGCGCGCTTCGCGAGCGTATTTATCCTTAGTTCCATGCATTCTTGATAAACATAATACAGGCTACACCAGCAATCTCGGCACTTCAACATGACCTATGCGTGTCATAATGTACCACTCTAAAAGTACGCCATTCTGCTCGAAGAATAAATATTTCAACAAGTTTTTCGAACTTGTCACTCTGGGAAGAGTGCTCTCTTAATGCAAAAGATTGAAACTAGTGACCAATCAAATAACAATTGAAAAGCGTTTGAGATTTTCAATCTAATATATTGATAATCAATCATATTCAATTCCAATTTTTCAATCCAAATTTCCATTGGTCCCTACTTTCAGTCTTTTAGATTGATTCTCAATTTGTTTATGTTAGAGAGTGATATATGTATCAAAATCATCACACAATAGATACATTTATCATTCAGACTTAGCCTATAATTATATCACAATATTACTTTCATTTATTTGATTCATTGAATACGTAATTTTTTTCTGTATCATTAAGTGCAAGTGTAGCTTTAAATTTTTTATGAGGTAACAAACCCCACTTTGTAAATGTATATCAAATGGGCGAGCCAGTGTGCTCGTCTTCCAATATAAGAGAGCCTGCACATAAGCAGAAGGTCCATGCAGGTTCGAGACCCAGGGAAGCTGCAGGTGGTCGATTGTTCGCCAGTTTGAAATCTCATTGATTTAATGAAGTTCTATTTTCTGAAATATTATTTCATGCTTTATTTTACACTATGTATATTCTTTAAAAAAATCTAAATTGTGTGAAATTTCTCCGTTTTCAGTCTCCTAAAATACAGTCGTTTTGCTATTTAAGCTTTTCAATGCAATGGTGTTCATATGTTTTACTACATTGCAAAATTAGTACATTGGTAGCGTGACAGGACGATAGTGGTTAATTAGATCTCTATGTAAGTAGACCAAAGTAAACCCATATCTCACTCCTTTATGTGGAAAAATTAAGCGAAAGTCACTCTCTACAGGGTAGACATGGTTTACACACAGAAAGCGGAAATAAATCAATATATCACTAATGTACGAGAATCTCGCACAAAGATACTCGTTCGTATCTTTAACTTCGCGATTTTTTTTTCTCAAGTGAGTTGGTCCTGTTGGTTATGCTAATATAAAATAATATCGTACACACGCACACTTTTTTGGTAATTAGCGTTCAAAAATCGTCCCAATTGGGTGCTCCCGATTGACAATTATCTGTGGGCAATTGTCTGGGGGAAATTGTCCGGGGGAAAATTGTACGGGAGGGTAACTGTCCGGGGGGTAAATGTCCGGGGGGGGGGAGTCGACCATTGTACCATACCGCATGTAATTTGTAACATACCTCATGTTTTATGTACCACACATCATGTTATTTTTACCATACCTCATGTTATGTGTACCATACCTCATGTTATTTGTACCATACCTCATGTTATTTGTAACATACCTCATGTTATTTTTACTGTACCCCATGTTATTTGTACCATACCTCATGCTATTTGTACCATACATCATGTTATGTGTACCATACCTCATGTTATTTGTACCATACCTTATGTTATTTGTAACATACCTCATGTTATTTTTACTGTACCCCATGTTATTTGTACCATACCTCATGCTATTTGTACCATACCTCATGTTATGTGTACCATACCTCATGTTATTTGTACCATACATCATGTTTTTTTGTACCACACATCATGTTATTTGTACCATACCTCATGTTATTGGAACACACCTCATGTTATTTTTAACATACCTCATGTTATTTGTTAACTAATTATTCCTTTAAGCGTATTGATTGGACAATTCCTATTGTATTGAGAAGACATGAACTATTCGTATGGAACACCCATTGTATCCTGCACTTAAGGTATTTTAGTTAAAGCCAACATAAATTTACACAATCCTCATATCTTGCCCCCAAAAGTGGAATAATGCCCTTCAGTTTTGTTTTCTTTGCTTTGGTTTGCTGTAATGTTTATTTAAACAGAATGACTTGAATCCTCTTTGTAGATTATTGTTAGTAACATAAGTTTTCAAATAATTTATTAACCTTTTACGTTCTTATCTTTACGTTCATATTGTTGTACATATTTTTTTTATTTCTTAGTCTGTGGTTCTCCTATTGATAAATATTTTTTTTATTTCTACTGGCGATAACGGAAATGAAATGAAAAATATATGCGCCGGACTTTTTGTAATAGGTTCGAGTTATATATTTCTTACGGAAGCTCTAAGTGTACATGTTATTTGAACAACCGTATTGCAATATTATAGTCGGAACTATGCATCTGACCGTTTGTAATTAGCCTCAGAAGGCGATGAGAATAGAAACAACTTCAGTCCCAATTATCACATGTATAAGAAAGTGAAGCTAGTATATATATTTGTTATGAAAAATGTGATAGGTGTTATTTAAGTTCCGATGCTGGTTAAAGAGCAACCAGATTTCAAATTATATAAAAATCATCAAACAGATGACAGCTTTTGAGTGCTATTTGATGGCCATTAATTCGATACTGTTAACAGCCATGTAAATGTTACATTCGTTAAGTTAATCTTGTTATCCAACCATTGCTGTAAACGGATCATCCAGCTTCCCCAAAGGAGAGTCTAGTGTACATCTAATATATTTTTTAACAAAATGCAGAAAGCAATATACGACAAAGGCTTAGAATAAATATATATCCGTGACGCAGTATCTTGAAAAAAAACAGATTCTTGTGCGTGATCTTTTTCAACATTGTTTCCGTGTACAGCGTCACAATATACGTGTCCAGTTATTTGGTTACCATGGTATCTAGACAACAGAAAAAAGCAGTAGTATGATTGCTCGCACATGCTGACTGGTATTATGGTCTTGTTGTGTAAATTTGCGTTAAAGTGATTTAGTCACAGCTCCACCGAATCACCGTTAATGATTTACTCCACAGAGCGAATCTGGAGCCACTAAAAATATATTTGCAAGATCTTCTTCTACAGTTTATTCCAAATCACGAATATAATATTTTCACAAATTACAAAATAGCCTTCAATTTTCTTTCATTTTTATCAATAAACGTATCACCTCTTCCTTCATTTATATCAATCGCCAAAATGTCCAGCATTTGCACTCTGGAAAACGGTGAGTCGGATGTTCTTAAGCAATTTTGTTTATCTATGCATTCCCTACACAAATAATAGGCAATAAAAACCAGCTTCTGGTATGATTTTAAAACCATACTAAGAACAACAATGTTGAATCGCGCTGCTTCGCATCTGTCATCATCTGTTACACTACGAGTTCATCCTCATTTATGACCTAAAAACTACAGGTATTTAATGTCCTATACACGTAAGTGTACGTGGAACCGTCGCAGGAACATTTACCTTGATAAATTTGAGTTAATAATTGAGTAAGATTGAACTTAGAAGAAAGAGTAGTAAAAGTGTACTTCTGTACTTTGTGCTGTTTTTGCTACAATCTGCTGGTAGTAAACTTGATCGTTAAAGGAATGAGTAGGACTTGAAAACATCATGTTACTTCAGTCCACTAGGAAGACTAAAGTAATATTGTAACAACAAATATCTATCACACTAAATGTGTTGGACACAAATCGTCTAAATCTGGATAAACGACAAATAACTCACTAATCATGAGCAGTCACATGATTGTGACAATATATCTAGATATATTAGTTTGTTGCATGGGAATACAATAATTCTGCAAATATTTCACGGTTTGGTCAATTTACAACACATTACGCAATTGACAGCTTTATTTAATGGAATACCAACTTCTCCTTACACCAGAGAAAACGAAGAAAATTAGCATAACCAGTGAAAACCATTGAGCCTGCTACAAAGACAAATATGCAAGGGAAGCCACAGTAAGCTACGGGGTCGGCAAAACGGACTGTTGTTACGACTGTTGTACGTGCTTTGATGAACATTTGCCCCGAAATTAAATGAACATAAATAATAACGGTGCAACATGATTGACAACATTCTACGGTTTCATATTTAATGTACATCGAGATGGTGACGTAAAAGCGGGATATGTTCAGTACATTCCTTTAGGTGAAGACATTATTTGATTAATATATTTGTTAATGTTATTGATTTTTACTACAGCTAAGTTTTGGTTCAGAAGAATAATACCAATGTTTCAGGAGGATTTATAGTGGTATGTTGAAAACGTTAAGCAGCGTCAGTTATATCAATTATGTTGTTTCAAAGTCATACACGCTACTAGTGTTCTACTAAATGTTGAAATGATATGCTTAGTTGTTAATTATCATACCAATGCTCGTGATTTACTTACAGACTTTTATCTCAAAAATATATTTTAAAAATATGTATTTCTGTTCACTTCCAGATTTTTATAAGTTTGTTTCTACGTTTGGAATAAAACGTGATACAAAAGTTTACGTGAGTTGTCCTTGTATTATTTGGCGCCCTCAACTCTCCACCCAATCCTAGACACTAACGATAAGTAATGAATGAGGCTGGAAGGTCCGGGCGTGTCAATAAACTACCCTTAACACTTGAAGATAATTATCAAGATAAAATAAACAATTAGCCGATGATAAATCAGATTAACAGTTACCGACTATACCGACTATACCGTCGTTGGAACCCCACCCAGAACCTTGACTCCCTTAAAATCTTCTAATGTATATATTTTTGTGTCTGTTCAAAACACGCGGGAAATAATACGAATACTTGTCTTATATTCATATTTTATCAAGTGATTGCATATATTTAGGTTACCATAGTATCCGTACAAGATAACAGCGAAGCGGGTTAGTAGAGCTACGCATATATACTACATAGTTTCTCTCAGTTTTCTAATTTATTCCCAGTTTACACGAATACAATAATCCTACCCCCCCCCCCCCCGAAACCCTTGGAATATCTGTATTTTAAAATAGCTCCTCTTCCCTTCATATATACAAATGACCATGACCATGACAAGCATTACCATTCAGAAGAATATACCAGAGTTTATTGGTTTCAAATAAAAACCAGATCCGTCCTTTCATTATATCCGAGACTGCTTGGACTCACACACGTATGTCAGTCACGTATACACTAATCCGAATAAATACTAATTTAAGCAAGTGATCCTTCAAATCCCCTGAATAATTTTAAGGAACAAAGTTAATTTATTAGCAAGATTTCATTCCAAAGGAAGAGTACCATATAATGGAAATTTGTGTTGTTTTTGCTACAATCTGCTGGTAGCAAGCTTGTCCGTAAAAGGAAAGATAAGGACCTTGAAAACATAATGTTACTTTATTTCACCAAAATCACACCAGGAAAGATGAGATTAGGCAGAGATACTAAAGGTTTGGAAACCAACACATAAAAAAGGACAATAACTTTGTGGGAAAAATTATTGTCTGAATCTGATTAAACGGTAAATACCTCACTAGTATAAGTAGCAGTCATGTGATTGTAACAACATACCTAGATCTCTTAATTAGTTGCAGGGCTATCCAGTTATGTGTGAATAATATATGGATTGGTCAACGTTATAACCTATTACGTAGCATGCAGCTTTATTTCATTTTATTAAAACGTTTACGCATTGACTTAATTTTCAACATTATTTTAGTTAAACACTACGAAAGTATAGAAATCAACTTAAAATAAGGTTTTAGAGTCAAATTCTACATACATCTGTTCCTATTACTAACTTCCAAACTTTCCCCATCACCATCCTGTGCGTTTGAGCAATTCGCAACGTACCATAGAAATGGTTAAATTTAATTTGATTAGTATAATTACTTGAATCAAGACCAACATTTTAAAGTATTATATATGTTAGTGTTATAATGTTGCATGGAAGACCGACGTCTCACACCATCAGAAACAACTAAAGACCTAAACATCACCAGTTAAAACCAGGGAGCTGCTACAGTAAGATACAGGGTCAGTTAAACGGACTGTTACGACTGCTGTTATGTGTTATGATGAACAATTACACAGAAATGACAATAACAGACCTGTTCAATATGATTTATAACATTCTACGGTTTCATCTCAGAATAAACGTGAAGTTTATTGGATACAAATTCACAACCTTGAATATTAATCAAACAGCATGTGTCTAAACGATTGTACAATATATAGCAAACCTGTCCAAAAGTCAATCTTTTAGCTATAACTATGTTTGCAATATCAAACTGACATGTAAATTGTATAGGTGTGTCAATATAGAACTAATGAGATTCATTTAGACCATGTTCGCACGCAAGATTCCATCCGCTCTCTCCACCACCTCCTCCCCGCCCCTTCCCCTTAGAAGTAGGGGCGGGATGGTATCTGAAAGTTCTTTCTTTACGTCAGTACTTCTAATATTACTAGCAACACGTAAACTTCACAGATAATGTATCACTGTATTGATTTATTTACACTTATTGGGGACTGAAGACAGTGCTAGGGCAGCATATCGCATACAAGCTGACCAGACTTGCATTATGAGCAATAGCTGAATGAAAGGTGATCAAACTCTTTACCTGCCATTGACCGGTTTGTAGATTCAGACGACGATAATCGTCATCGTCGATACTATTCCAAACTGATGAAAAACATAAAAGAGAGATATGTTAATGATAAGTGCATAATTAATCTTTGTTGGTCTGGAATGAAATCATAAACATTATATTCACGAGATTTATGCTGGCTCTCGATAATAACTTCATATTAGCTGAGTAATCAATCTAGTTGATTCCTTGATTTTGATCTTATTAGTTTGCTATCATTATCATCTGAGTATATAGCTGATCAGTTTACAATCCTTATATCTCAGTAAGATTACCGATCAGTTTACTATCATTATCATCTCGGTATTATACCTGATCAGTTTACAACCATTATCCTCTTAGTTCTATAACCAATCAGGTTAGAATTGTTATCATCTTATTTACATATGTGATCAATTATCCTAATGAAAGCATATGTTCCCATTCAAACAGAAACTAATCTTGGGCTAAATTAATAAACCAAATCATGATAGTCGAGTATTCGATGCTGATCAGAGAACACCCGACAACAGTGACGACATCACAAATCACTAGAGCTATAATTAAACACCGTGTCAAATAAATTGGAAAAAAAGAGAGAAGAAAACGGGATTTTTGTTTGAATAGCTAAATTAATTTAATTTATATATTTGAAATAATAAACAAATCATTTGTATAACCACAAAGTCTTCATGTAAGAGGACTGCTGAATCTGAGAGCAATCCAGTTCGGTAAATGAAGGTTATTTGTTTTGCGCTCAGGGTTCCTTTGTTTAATCAGCGGGTTCCATAACAACTCCCTGGTGTAATGTTCTTTAAACTGTACTAAGAATAAATAATAGGTGTAGGAACACGGTGCAGGTGAAAGCTGATACCGCGCTTTGCAAAGTGGATAGAGTGGACTGGTATAAGGGGAGGGCCCCGCAGCGTCTTAGCTAGCGATGCGTCTCGCCGTCTTTGAGACGGCTAGATCGAAATGAAAGACGGCCGAATTGAGTGGGACGGCTTTTGAGACGCCAATAAATGGCTCTGCCCAGCCTCCCAGTTTAACGTAACTTAAGCCTAACACGGAGAACAAACATAATTTAAACTCACTCATATATGTCAAGCCGAATTGGTCCTAGTTGAAATAAATTTATAACATTGGCTTATTGCGCAAACAGTTCTCACAATCCCGCAAAAAATTTGAAGCAGTGCGGGAGAGTCGCGCATAATCACCGGGAACTTACCGCACAGTCACTGACAAATTACGGCGTCCACTAAGCAATTTCAGTAACAGCGACAATAACCCAAAATCCCCCAAAATCTCCGACCACATGGTAGCCTAACTTCACACTAAGTCAACATGGAACTCTAACCTAGCCGTATGTTTATTCGCTTAAGTTGTGTCGCAAATTAAAATGTCCATAAAAAACAGCAATCTAACAACCACACTAAGTCAATAGGAAATGTAGCCTAGCCATCGGTTTGCAAAAAAAAAAACGAAAAAGAAAAACAATAATTTGCGTAGCTTTGTTTACATACTTTCCTTGCTGCTATCGTCGCGCGCATGGTAGCCGCACACCACACGTAGTCAACGGAAAAATCTAGCCTAAGCATCTCTTTATTCGTTGAAATTGTGACGCAGTTAGCTAGAACTAAAATATCCATGAAATACTGCAACCTTCGACCACATGTTAGCCTAAAAACCACACTAATGCAATGGGAAATGTAGCCTAACCATCGGTTTGCCAAAAAAAGGCGTAGCTTTGTTTACAGTTTGCTGGAAATCGGCAGTTGTTTGGAAGGTTTGTGCTATATCTTAAAGAGTGAATGCTGTATTAAACGCACACCGTTGTTGTGGCGATGGATTGAAGGTTTTAACTTCGATTACTTTTCAGCGGTATAATGGTTTCGTAGTTGGTGGTGAGTGATTTTATCCACACACGAAAAAATACATGATTTAAGGAAAGGGCACCTTCAGCGGAAGTAAACCTGTGTTTTCTATTTCAGTTGATGGGTTATCAATTTTCGTCATATATTCGGTGGCTTGACGTTATTTGCTAAACGATCGCAACTTTTTGCGATTACACTTTTAATGAATTTGCTATACGGTCGCAGCTAACTAGGAAGAGGGTATTGTGCTTACTTTTGAATGCTTACAACCATTTCCGTAAACAGCATATTGAAATTTGGAAAAGAGCCTCCCTAAACCTTAAAAAAACCTCGTTAATACATTAAGAGGGGCGTTTTTAACTTTTTATTTTCAAAAATAGCCCCCCGAAGCCAAATCTAAATTCCTATACCTGCAGGTAGGGTTTCGTGTGTAAATCAAATTTCCTCACAAAACAAAAAAGAGCGGGAAAATAACCGAACACGTAGGCTACATCACATGCCCTATTATCACACGCACAGAGATTTAACCGTTTTCGAGAATTCTAAATAATGCACAAACTTATCTGACTTTGAATCGTCTCTGAATCTCTCTCTCTAAGCTGTTATCACGAGATAATTTAGTAGCTATTATACACACATCTGTCTAAAATTGGCAAATATTTACTGGATCGAGGCAAATGTGTTGTTTACGCTAACTACTTATGTATTTGAGATTGATCAATGATGACATCATCGGCAGTGTCGTCACTCCACCATTAACAATGGGAATCTCGATGTGTCCTTTAAACACAGAACAATAAACGAGCGTACACTGTGTACGAGTCTGAGATATATTGTTGAGGGTCGGAGATAGAGGGGTTTGTATGTATTTACATTACTATTAATTAATTTGAATAATAAATTTAAATAATGAAGTAAGGTAGAATATTAGTATAGATGTGTTATTGTACAGGGAAATGAAACATTTGATTGATCGTGATGTTTGTGAAACTATCCCGGTTATCAATATGTTCAGCTTTATAATATGCTAAATCTCTGTTTTTCAATAAACTAAATGATAACGTAGGCCTATCAGTGCAGGCATAACTGTTAAATGTTATCCACAGTTTTGAAAATTATTATGACTCAACTTAAATATGTTTTTTATAAATAGCTGACATACAATATCATTTGTCAATGACAAACTTGTAATGGTTTGATATATCATTCGACGTCATATGTTTTGTTTTAAGTGATGTTTGTGTTATGTGGTGCATCTGCAGGAGCTGACCTAATAACCAGTGTGTTAGACTAAGTAGTCCTGTCACTTAACGAGCATCCGGTATTTAAAGAAGCATTTATTAAATTTAACATTGTATAGAAATACAACCTGGACTTAAAGCAGTGACTTTATCGATCTAATAAACTATTTCAAACTTAAACTTGTTCTACTTTAATTTACATACAAATTCACTGTAGTGTTTCCTTTCATCTATTTATGCTATTTTATTACTAATCGGTAAAGTATTGATCTTTAAGATATAACTGGATATAACGACAAGTAAACATTATTCTCAGATGGAGAAATTTGTAATAAACAAACAATCGAGCAATTTATGATTTTCTTGAAAGTTAACACTACATGACAACCTCTCTTATAGTTAATTATCAGGGATGAAAAATGCATTGAAAATTCAGTGACGTACTTAGTGAAATATTTTAGGAATCTGATATCAGAGGATAACCCTCTACAAAGATTCCACAGATCTCTGTTTATAGGACATTGAATAACCATTGAAGTTAACTAAAACGATAAGGCTATGGTAGTACTTATTATGACTCGAAATCATCATACAAAGTTTGACATACATCCAAATTTTCCTGAAAATTTGTGTTTAACAATTTTTGCAGACTTTGACCTCTGCTGATCTCAAATGACCGTTAACCTTGAAATAAATGTTTAAAGAATATCTTCGATGCTCTGTTTCCTTACTAAATTATTTCTAGTCAGATGTAAGACTTCCCCCAAAGTGCCATGAAGTACTCTACAACAGCAGTAGTACAAAACCCGTCTGAGATTTGATGTGGATGTGTCCCTATATAGGCTACCTCAGTATGGAGATATTTGACTTGGTGGTTCAGCTTGTTGTGCGCACGTCTACTCGAATAATTACTGCGACGCTTATTATGCGTTTATCTCTTCAGGTATTGGTGACGCAAGACATGATTCACTAAAATGTTATTATATCAATTAATTCGAAACTAAGGAAAACCTGCGATATATGTAGCTTAATTAGCATATCAGCACTTACTTAATATGTTGTTGAATAACCATGGTAAGACTAATAACTAGTATTGTAACTTTGATGTAATCAGACATAATTTCATAAAATTCATATACGAATCATTGCACTAAGTACTTGATCCTATTTCGCTGGTTACAAATAAAACACAACCACGGATGCCTTAGACATCACTAACATGGTACGTTAATAAAAGGCGATTTATACGATTGGAAAATCCTTAGTGTATTTGAAGTTTTTCTTAATTGACTGGTTACATGCTTCTACACGTGATACGTGATACGTGGCGGAGGTTAATCACTGAGCATGTCGGATATACGAGACTCAACTTACTACTACTATGCTTCTACACGTGTCATGTATACATTCTCCTATACAGTATCTGAAATATAAGTATGTTCATTAACTCCTACACACCACATACGGAGTAATTCCCAGTCCTGATTGCCTACCTTCCTTGTGATATATTTTTTTTTCATGATAGCTTGCTCCTATAATGCATCATTCGGAAATGTAGGACTATAATAATTTGAATAATTTAGAAGAGAGCATATTGCATATAAATATGCTCCATATAGTGTTAATTTACTTTATTTATAACAACCTACTGTGAAAGCGGCCATGTAATAAATAATACTATATGACCAAACTTTTAATTTATTGACGTCATTTCTTATACCTTTGACATTTCTTGATTTCAATGATGACGGGATCGATGTGACCGGAATAGTCTCTGGTAGAATATATCCTCCGATATAGTGCCGGTCACCAAACCTGTGAAGTAATGATAAAAATCACATCATGGTAAAGATTCTAAGGAGACTGGCGTGTTATCCATGTAATATAATGAAGACTTTAAAATGCCTCAAGTATATGTTCAAAATAAGATATGAATGATATTGTTGATCAGATTAAGACGGATAAACGACATTGGAGGTCAAATTTTAGTATACATAGACACATGGAAAAAATAACAATATTATTTTGAAGTGTCACAAAATTCCTGCTTACGAAACATTGTAATATATCAAATATAACAATTACAATTTACATCGGAACCGCAATCCTTGATCTCCAGGTCTGTAAAAATACAGTTTTAGTTCAAACACAGTTACCGTAGTTCATGTTACAAAGTACATGAAAAGAACATTTAATTGGAACTTGGGAAGAGGGAGTCAAGAGCATTGGCCTTTTTGACTAGCTTAACGACGATAGGTTATAATGTGAAATAAAATAAGCGTTAATGTTTGAAGGAAGATTGATTAACATTGTAGTTATGTGTTTAAACTTGTTTAAAATTTACAGACCAAACCCTCTTCACCTTGGTTTTATTTATAAACTATTCAACATGTTGCGCCGAATTTGTCGTCCTGTATAATGTGTATTACGCCATATGCCTGGGGTTAAAACAATGTGTAGTGTGGAGATAATTGTGCGTGTGTATATACGAAATGGGCCAACAATTTTTTTAAGAAGATAATGAATTTCCTTAATTATGTATGCAAAATTTGGGTATATGGTTCATCACCAGTTTAAAAATTAGATCATGTCTCACGAAATCGTTGATTCATTGAGAGCAAACAACATAAAGCGTTAACAAATTGACTACCGTACGCGATATGTTAATGCTGATATACCTAGCCCACCCGTCAGTGGCGTCGTGCCCATTGGGGCCCGGGGGGCACAGCCCCCCCCCCCAAATTTTGTCAAAGGTGTCATAAACTTTTGTCATAATTTAAAAAAAAAAGTGTTTTCGAACAGTGTCAGCAACTGAATTTCTTGTAGGGCCTACGAGGAATGGGGCTTCTGTTGACTGCTTGGTCAATGGTTGT
>JAIPMN010007953.1:0-19484 GCA_020650975.1 Apostichopus californicus
GACGGCGATCATTCATGCCTGACGCCCCGCCCCCCCCCCCTATTGGAAAATCCTGGATACGCCCCTGACTGGTAACAGTACAAAAGACCTAAAAATATACTCACCTGTGGATTTATCGGTAAATTGTGTCCGTTCTCCATGATAATTCCACAGCGTTACATTACACACGCTACATTCTTCGACATCTTCGTCATTACCCATGGTCCTTTGCTCTCTCCCGTCATTTTCGTTCTGCCAAAGTTCGCCATCATATTCATATTCCAAAGAGAGTGGATCGAGTAACATTGACTGGCTGCTATTGGTCTGATTGTCACATCCACGAGTCACCGAGGTGACATAACAAACGTAGCATTTTCTCTTCTTCAAAATCCGTCGGTGCCAGAAAACACAGAGAAATGATAAAACAAACCACAGCGTGATGGGCCATTTCCCTTCCCTTCTGTAACTAGCCAAACGAATTATAGAGTCGTAACTTCGAACTCTTCGATTCGAATTTACGGAGGTATCATTATTATTGCTGCTAGGGAGCAAACTTTCCTCTTCGTCGGAGTCCTGTATTGCGTGAGTCGTCGACATAATGTGAGTAGTTCCGCGAAACTGCTCTGTCCGCTGCTAACTTTACCTAAACAGTCTTTCATTCAAAATGATTAGTTTTTTCTGTAAACGGCGAAGTGAGAACCTATAAATGCAACAAGAAATAACAATAAAAGTTATTTTTCATGGACTTATTCAACATATTCAATTAAGTGCTTGTTTAAACTGGTCATTGCTAAATGAATGAGAAGACATCAACCTATAACATAACATAGGACATCGACCTATGACATTGGACACCATTTGCACGGATCAGGGAGCAGCTTGAATTAATTTATTTTGGTCAATAAATTTACAATTCCGGAAAATATTTCTCAAAATATGATTGCAATATTGACCAAGCTATATAAGGACCCCAACACCACCCCTTCTACGTAATCCATCAAGTAAGCTTAGATAAGAAGCAATCAAGTATTCCATCCAGTTTCCAACATTTCGTCACATGACACAAGTAAAAGAGCAAATTGTAAAATAAGCAGGGGAAAAAATAATACAAAATTCAAAAAATATTCTTTTACTTCATTATTTGAAGTGAAACTTGCTTCAGAATTGGCCCTAAATCGTAACAGGCATAAAAACTGCTTAGTAACAAACAAACAATCAAATAAACAATCAAATAAATAAACAAACGAACGAACGAACGAACGAACGAACGAACAAAGAAACAAAGAAACAAATTAATGAATGTATGAATGTATGTATGAATGAATGAATGAATAATGAAATCAATTACAGTTACAGCATATGGAAAGCTTCCTTGGCCAGTGGTATTGGCATGCATCAACCCTATACCAAGTATACGCCAAAACCAAGCAAATATGCTTTCGGGCGAGAGACTTCCCGGCCAAGTAGGCCTATATATTCACAATCTATATGCATTTGTCTTCGCTAAAGAAGCAGAAGGCTGTAAACATTAGTAGTGCACATCCTTATGATAAATTTAAGACAAAAATAGGAATACTCACCTCAAGGCCTTAAGTGTCGTATTGTCCCCAATAGGTGTGTATCGATAGGTTTATCTGATGCATTGATAACCAACCAAAGTAAACAAAAAACTATATCGTGAAAACACGTTAGTCTCCAAAACTTAGTTGGATCCAAGTGATGCAAGCCCCGACATGTATAGGCTATAGAATATCTCTATAGACAGAGCAAGGATTATTTCCAAGAAAGATCCGAGAAACTGAAGTATACTCAATATTTCGATGTAAAGGTATATCCATCTATCGCTATGTGTTGAAAACCTGTACACAGTATAAGAAAAACAACATCTCCCACAACATACGTATATAAACACATTGATGTTCATGCAGGAGCATCATTCCACTGTTTGCAAGCGTATACGGTGATTGGTGAGGTAGACTTTCTCTTTGAGTATACGGCAGTCAATAAAATGGCGATCTAATCTTGTCAAGATTCCAAATCCATATACATCATCTAATGAAGGAAGTACTGTCGCCGAGACATGTCGTTCCTGCATTGCTCATGCAGGGGTTCGCGATTCAAAACAATGTCAACGAGGCTCTTATTGAGGAAGTGAGAACCATAGCAACTTATAACTCTTCCCGTTATGATGTATTGTTACCGTAAATAGGAATGCGACTTAAGTACTACGTGGTTATGTAATCCATGTACAGGTGTTGAATATAGGTCTTAATCATATGTCCTATATAAACAAACTTACATTGACAGTTAAAAGTTCGTTCAAAAACGGCGTATAAGCACAACAGTTGAATATTAATTCAACGACAAACGAAAGAGTTAAACTTAATATTATGCTTTTCAGTCAAGAGATATAATTGACTTTTGAGCCTGATATTTTTTCTTGTTTTGCTAAACGAGTTGTAGAACAACAAATTGATAAGTTCCTGACGTGTTGGCATATGTTGGACTGTCGAACCCTACCCCCCCCCCCCTCCGCCCCTCCCCAAATATTCCTGACTATTTGCTGGAGATAGATTAGCGTCCAAAGATGTTTGTCATATTGTTAAAACATATTGTTATTAAAGAATAAAGTATGTTATCTAACGGCCAGAATTAATATTTATGTGCCAGTGGTTACATATATGCTACGAGTTTTTAGTTTTAAAGGATGACTTTATGGGCACAACATTCACCTTGATATGTTTTAGACCGTTAAAATATGCTACAAAAAAATGAAGTGTACTTGAAGAAAATAAGTGCGATGATATAGATACACACTGGCAGAGCTGTTTACGCTCTTCTTACAAAATTGAGAAGAAAAAAAAAAACATTTTAAATTTTATTTCATAGGAAAAGGCCTACATCACAATAATTGGAACCTTATCCAATGTCAAAACAATAAAGTGAAAAAATATAGCCAAACAAAACGTTTTGTTTTCAGTATATTGTTATGACATAACACCATATACCCTGTTTGCGTAAAACCACTTATGGAAAACAATTTCATCCTATCATTTTCTCGAAAAATGATGGAATGTATGGAATTAAATGGAAATCGCTTCTCGGCCTTTTGGCTAAGATCATGTGTAGTATATGTTCCCTTTCGAGGGGAATGGTGATACACACCCGACGATGATAACACATGCAGTCACAGTCCCGATGCAAGGGGACTGGGGTTGAGAGCAGGATCAGTCGTTCGGTAGTTTGGTTTTCGTGCCCAGGTTCTTTCTTGGGCGACTTTTTCTTAAAAAGTATTAAATGGTAATTTCATAATGATATGTTTTGATTTCATCAAGCAAATATATATATATATATAAAAAATTACCCCACGTTGCCTGGAATGCCTGTAGGGTAAGATATTCACTCTGTGTAATACCACAGTGTTTGGTATCCTCTGTACTATATTATTCAGAAAGACAGTGAGTTATATGTATCAATGACGTGCACATGAAGTCAAAGTTAGTGAGATTGGGGTTATTATTGATTCCACTGACTGCTTTGGATAGGGAAATAAATCTTTATAGAAGCTAGGTCTTCTTCGACCCAAAGGGGTGATCTCTGATTCTTCCTCGACTGAATGCCCAAAACATAAATAAATATATAAAAATCCAATGACAGTAAACTTTTTACCCCAACTGGAGATGAAGGTATGGGTTTGTGTGTGTGTGTGTGGGGGGGGGGGGGGTGCACCCCGATGCTCCCCTTTGCGCACCGTTCTGATATGATTTACTCCAGTGATGTCAAGTTTTTCACATCCGTTTCGGTACCGCACGGTACTACTTCTATTTTTAGTTCGGTGACCAGGGAGTTGTTATGTTCCATAACAACTCCCTGCTGTGACTAGCGAGTCCAACTTCCACGGTAGCAAATTGCCAGATAACAATCTCTCAAAGCGGAACTGTTTGTATATTACAACAATATGTATTAATATATATATTAATAACCATATTTGCAGGCATGACTGTGTGTGACGTCAGCCAACCCATGGGGATGTTTGCTTTGTGAAGGGTTAGAGATTAATATAAGGCAAGTTCATAATAATAAAGTTTAACGGTCTTCAAGGGGAAGATATATAGGAAACCAGATATATTTCCGTGTTTCCTGGGCGTAGTTTGGTGGTATTTAGGGCTTCTCTACTCACTCTCAGCCGCAATATTCTCGGTAGACTCAGTAAACATTTGTGTCGAATCTGTGGCGGAGGAGAGAGAAGGGTAGCAGGGGGGTGGATGAGTGGAGGTTGAGAAGGGAGATGGGGTCTAGGGGCGATAGTTGTTAAGATTTACAATGAATATATTTTACAGTTGCCTTTATCACTGTTCAGACATTATTAGCTCCAGGTTATAATCGTAGGCATGCGTTAACAAAATCGCATATTCCTTACCAACACATTTTAAATGTAAAAAAAAAATCCAAATGAAGTCTCTTTAACGCTACGTACGTATAGGCCTATTCTTAGGACACACGTGGAGTTCAATAAGCCGGCATCTTGCTGGCATCCTGTTAGTTTAAAAATTAGGCACCTTATATACAGTCCCTTGTGAAATATTTTCAGACGAGGAGGGGAGAATATCTCTGATTGGGGGCCTAGGTTTATAACTTATCGGTTGGGGTGGGATCAAGGGGGGTATAGGAAGCTTCCAAAAAGTGGGGGGGGGGGGGACAACCTCAGAGGGGCACTTTCTCATTCCACAATCACCACGCGTTATGCTATAAACCGATACACACCGGCCATAAGACTTAAATATATATGATTTGTTAGTATGCTTTCAATACTGTTATGGTGCACGTGACTATATCAACCTACATCTGTACAGTATAAATAATATGCTAGTAGAATGAGCTGCAACATTGATATTTTATTTATTGAGAGTTTTTATTGTTAACCGTGCTACAAAAAGATATGGGATGCCATTTTAAAAATAGCATCTACAGACTAAAAATAAATAATTAAAATAAAATATTAAAATATACAGAGGCTTAAGATATCCAAAAGACAGTTCTTCATCAAAAGGGCACATCTTATTTGCCAGTAGGGCACATTTGCTATTTGGGAAAGGCCCTGTGGGGGGGGGGGGGCATGTGCCCCCCGGCTCCTACCCCCTGGGTGGCATACAGGGGGACCCAAAGGGGGCAGTTTGTTTTGTAGAAGGTAAGGGAGTGGGATGGTATAGGGGGGAAGAGGAATAAATAATATACCCCCTGATTTGGGATTTTCACTCATCTGTGAAATGGTATAGTAGAGCCTGCACATGCACATCGATGAACACTTTCAAGCCATTATACTCGCTGTCGTATTTGTTCTTTAGGCTTATTTTTCTTTTCCTTATACACAGCCTATATAGCGCTATAACGTTCTATAGGCGTATAGTGAAACGTATTTATGAAACTACAGCAATTAGATAATCATGATTTCATTTTCGTAACTTCAGGAAACAATAAAAAATCGCGAAAGTATAATCTATGTTTTTTTTTATATTTATGGTTTATGTTTAGTTTACAATGAGTTTATAAATAACATCTGGATTTTCCCAGTTCCATGGTTTGGGCCTACGATGTTGTGTTTGTTTTTAACGGATGAATTCAAGTTAATACGCGAAAGTCACTGATTGAAAATTCGTTATTAGAGCGGGGCACTTGAGTGTTAAGTAGTGCTGTAAGGTTCATTACACTACAATCACAGAACAGGATTCTCTGAGAGTTGAGAGAATCGCGAGGGTTCAGGAATTTGGAGGTTAGGGGGGAAGAGGGGGTGTGGGAAATCCGTCATTATGTGATGTTTTAATGAAACTTTGAGGTAGGGTCGTTTTTTTTCATCGTGCATGTACTTTATAAAGCATTTTGTGCTGACCGTTGATACATTGTATGGGACCTATTATAAGTTGGTTAATAGATCCCGAGTAACGCACGCGAACCTATAAGGCAGTGTACACTGATCAGTGAAATGACGTCATACTCATATACAATCTAGCAGCTTTCGGAAATAACGATGTAAAGGTCCTATTCATTCATTTCTTCTTACACTGAACGGACCATAGGTCATATGGAGTGTTAGCACAGTGGTTAACGTCGGTGCCGTTCAATCATAAGGTCCCCGGTTTGAGTCACTCCAAGATTAATGTATGTCGTCCAGTTACAGAGTTGACAATTCATAATCATGGACGTGAAATATGAATCTAAGAGACTGACTTCGGTCAGCTTGCGGCTTTGATAAGCCAATGATGGCTTCTTCGCGAGTTCCTGCTAGCAGGAGGATCTAAAATACATACATATATTGCTTGCCGTTCATTGATTCAATATGCGCCGCCGCTAGTTCATTGGAACAAAGCGCGGGAGACCAGCGGTCCCAGTAGGCTTAATAAACCGCGAAGTCTCATTGGTCTATCACGTTAAACAAAACCAGGGTTATATATACGTATCATGTGACGGTAACGTTCATTGAACATCGCCTCGTTTTTTATCTCGCGTCCACGGGTAACGCGAGGATGCCGCTGAAATGTTCCAGGTAGTACCTATGGGCATATACCTGACAGCAACACCAATGGTTTTATACTTTATTCAAGTGACCAGTTAACCGGTGCCGACCTGTACTAATCGGTAGAACAATACACATTATACATAGTTATGAAAAACCGATTTTCCATACCATATTTCATACTTTTGACCAAAAATTAACGCTTCAGAGGTTGTTGGAAGGCTATAAATATTTTTGATTTCCTTCCGTTCTGACGCACAAACTTTCCGGTAGGAAAATTTTACACATGTAAAGAGATTTGACTACTATTTTTGTTGGCAAGGGCTCGGAAACTGTTCATCACCGGTCACCCGAGATTGCGGAATCAAAAGAAACAAAAAAGGCCAGGGATCGATGACGTCAGATTTTCCAAAACGGTCAGTTTAGCCGACCTGTTGACATTAGTCATCTCCACACTAAAACCTCATACCGACCATTGTACATGTTACATGGGTTTGATGAGTTATAAATATTATGAACAAGAAAATGAAAACTTCCACGACGAAAGATGACAAATTGTGTATTACTTTTTATTATTATTTTTTAACTTTTTTATTCTTTCTTAAAATAAGTAAAATTTTCATTTTTACAATAAAATACATAGTTGTCAAATGTGGTCTCTGTGGTGTTGTGATTAAAGTTGAAAAAGAGAAGAAAAAACAAAAAAACAATGCAACATGTATTTATATGAAGGTTAATATAAACCAGGTGGAATGATATTAAAATTATTAAACAGAGAAGGTAAAACTGATGGTAGATAAAAAAGGAACAGAAATAAAAATGAGAAGTAATATTTATGTTTCCTACAAAAAACATGATATTAACGATTCCCGATTTATTTTCGATCATTCGCTACTGTGCCTTTTGTTTCTAAACAAGTAATTGATACAGAACAATGTTTTTTATGTTAACACAATAGGTCTATTGTAAAGTGATGGGACTACAATTGAAAATATGTGACACCCTTTTACCTTTATCCCACTCACAACCAATACCAATGACCATTTCAAGTGCTGGTCTAAATTGATTTTTTTTCTTGTTTTTTGGGGGAAAGACAAAGGTTAAAAATCCACTTATATGATTATCGCTATTAGCATTTATTACATTACAAAAGTTTTTTTTTAACTTTGTTTCACTCGGTGCATAGGAGTATATTGATCCTCTTGCACATGTAGGGTGTCACCACACAGTATTGTCAATCTCTTATTTCTATAGAGGTGTTGCAGTGACGTCATATTTTGGGACAGCGTGAATCATGCTCAGTGACTGGAGGGAAAGAGAGCCTCTCTATATTGTTAGGTTCAATGGGTTAATTTTCTTTATTTTGCTCGTTTTTCTTCATTTGCAAAAAGATTCAAATTATATATGTTTTGGGTTTGTTTGATTTTTGTAGAATAACATATGGCAAGGTTTACTCAAAATATTCACCAGTCATTTAGAAATCATCGTTTGAATTTAGAGCTACATAGTAAGTCAGTGCGAGAAGAAGTAATTTTTCACTCCAGCAAAATTGATCACGTGGTGTGAAAACCAGTGAATGACGTCATGTGCAAGACCTCTATACTGTTGCATTCCACCATTCTTGCTGCATCATTATAAATAAGTAAAGATAAAAAATCAAAAAATCATTGGTTTTGGCAAAAAAGAAAGAATTTCACAAGTTGATATAAAAAACTTTTAAAATTGTTGTACTAAAAATTTATATTGATTCATTTTCATCGGTAAATGTCATTGTGATATATCTCTCAATATTATAAGGCCATGATTCCCCATCCTGTACGTGTAATAATTCAACAAGCAAAAAATGTTTTTAAAAAAAATAGAAAAAAAAAAAAAAAGGATTAAACAAGCTAAATTACCTGACCATTTCAGCATATTCTAGCTACCTGTGATCCTTAGATAATTATAAAATGTTATTGTAAAGGGCCCTCATATACAAATCCTTTTGTATGAACAAAGTGTGTGAACACAGTTGTGTGTATTAGCAGTGGTTAGCTGGATAGGACTTAATAGCAAACCATATTGGTAAACAAAATATTTGATGAGAGCTACTATTTTATCCCGCTTATCTTGATTACGTATTAGTTAATTGATAAGCAACTAACCACCCTGTTGATATGAAACTAAGCTTATACAAAAGACAATCAATCTTTTGGTGGTCATTAATCAGAAGTCAAACACATTGTGGCAGAAGTTCCTTGTTCATAAGGGGAGTGTTTGCTCAGTGGTTAACGCAGGTGCCTTCCAATCATAAGGTCCCGAGTTTGAATCATTCCAAGATTAATGTATGTCGTCTAGTTACAGAGTTGTTGACAATTCATAATCATGGACGTTAAAATATGAATCTAAGAGACTGACTTCAGTTAGCTTGCCGCTTTGATAAGCCAATGATGGCTTTTTTGCGAGTTCCTGCTTGCAGGAGGATCTAAAATACATACATACATAGTAAATCATACATTTATCACAAGGAAATCCATACGTTCACTTAAGCTATGAATATTTATTACAGTTGCAAATGGTTTCTCTCATTGGTTCTTTTAAGAAATGTCTCTGGTCTTTGACTTTGTCATCCATCTAATTTTGAACGGAATCAATGGCTACACCGATACTAAACAAAACTCCCAACCAGACTGAAAATTTCTTTCTCACAATATAATAATCACCCATTAAGCAGTATTTGATAACAAATGGCTGCCTCCATTTCTCCTCACATAGGTCAAAAGGTGAAATCTAAACATATTTTGATAATTTGATATCACCAATATTTTCAAGGGATTATTATATGCAAAGAATGAAGCTTGATATGTTTTAATCTGTCAGAAATCATTGCTACCAGTTGTGGTTCTTTTCTACACCACTTTTATTGCACTCATGAGTTGCTCTGTACACATCGTTTTTGGTGGTTGTCCATCAAGGCTACAATTTAATAAGTAGAAAACCTTAGGTGAAAAACAGGACTTAACAGCCGTTAGAGCCTCTGTACTTGTACTTTGTAGGCTAGGCTATGTATATCTGCCATGACAGTGTTGTAGGCCATAAGCTCGGTGCCGATTTTCAATTTGCGTAAAAACTAGACTTTCGCCATCTCGAGACGGTAAAGTGACAAGACAGGAAAATCTTTCTTTTTGTGCTTTTGTGTAATTGTTGTGGGAGGACTGTGGGTCTTTTAAAATACAACTAGAAACTTCAAGGTGTGCTTAGTATCTACAAGAGAAACAAGAAAATGTTACCATAGTAACTGTTACTATGGCAATGGAGAAGGAATGACCAAACAAGTGACATTCATCTGCCAGAACAGTTTAAACATCAAAACAGCCTTTCCAGAAAAGCAAGAAACATTCGCAAGAATTTCCGATTGGAGATATCGTGTCCCGTCAGTTACATGCTCGTGTAACTGGAAGTTATTGCAAAGTAATTTTGTGTTGTGTGTTTGTCTGTTCCATCCCCCCTCCTCCCCCTCACACTAACAACACAGTACACTTAACTTTTGATATCTCCACCGAATTTGTCCTGCTTAACATCTCTTAACTCCTTTACTTGCTGCTCTTTGTGACCTCTGACATGACCTCGGCAGGCGTATCAATAAGACAATAACCAGATGATAACATTTAGCCCATCACTGCCACACCTGGAGAGAAAAGAAGAAGAAGTAGAAGAATATTGAAACACAAAATAAGACCACAGTTGAAAGAGGGATACAAAATTAATTCAGGCAATCATTTCTATTCAATATGC
The DNA here is from genome assembly GCA_020650975.1 of Apostichopus californicus. Taxonomy (NCBI): domain Eukaryota; kingdom Metazoa; phylum Echinodermata; class Holothuroidea; order Aspidochirotida; family Stichopodidae; genus Apostichopus; species Apostichopus californicus. The sequence continues at coordinate 10,265 of JAIPMN010007953.1, forward strand.
TTACATCATTTTTGAACTCTTGAATTACTTTTTTCTGGAGCAGGGAATATAACCTTGGGCAATTTAGGACAGTTCCTACTAAGTTTTGTAGTGATTGTGTTAGAAGCACACACTATCTTGCAAAGCCCTCACATGTTCAACATGTGACAATTTTTATGCAAAATTATTTAACTCGACGTGCAACGTACGCCGAATAAAAAGTTCCCTTTTCATGCAACCTTGAGGTTTGATTTTTAGTTTTCAATGCACTGCTTTACAATACCTATATGACAGCACGTCACTGTTTTTATGGTTCCTTTTTGACATTTACTCAAGATACAATAGAAACCTTCCCACCCCCCTCAATTAAAAAAAAAATAAGGAAAGATAAAAGTTGTTTTGCGTTTTGTTGGGTAAAAGGTACCATTGACTGAGTACGACCAGTACATAACTATTAATGGAGCTTGGATGATGAAACATCAGACCTTTGGCCTAATTTTGACAGACTTCTTTCTTCAATTTTCAGCGTACTTTCTGAAGCAGATAGTACACCGAGTTATCAGGTGATGCAAGTTATTTCTACAACGGCCGTTAGGAAAAATTTGTGGCTTATGGTTTGACCTAAAGTGCTACAATGGGAGGTGGAGGGGAGGCAGTATGTGTAAAGAAAGGTACAGAAAAGGAGGGAAGGGGGTGATTTAGAGGGGTGGGGGGAAGTGGAAGGGGGGCTGGGATGGAATTAATTTGATGCAACACGTTTCATCTTGACATCCCTTAAACCAGAGATACACGCACATTTGTTACGTTCAATTTTTAAAAATGAAAAATGAAAAAAAAAATTACTTGGGCAGAAGTTGATGAAATCTGCATGGGCTATAGTAATTTCAATCCACCATAGAGTGCACTGCCTTCACTATTTGAAATTGGGGGGGGGGGGGGTTGGGTAGCATTACACTGATCCCATGCATCTTCAGTGCATAGGTTCACAGTCCATTGATATGTCATAAGTAAAAATAAGTGTTTGACTTCCTGTTGGATATGATGTCATGATGGCATTTTGCTAGGGGTATTAAAAACCAATTAGCCACTGAATTACTGCATCAGTGCACAATACTTCCTTCTCGTTGGCTTCTAGTCAATTGTCAGTTTTTTTATTTGTTTCTTTTTGTTTGGTTAACAGTGACCTTTTTGAACTTTACAGTTGAGGAGTTTGTAAGAACTAGTTTAAACACCGATAATGACAACTGTTGAAAGCTTTTGTACAGTCACTGTAAACACTTCAAAGATGATAAACACTTGAAGTTGATACAAGAGGAACTACCTGATGGATCTAATCTCGTAAAGTAACGTTTTAGCGGTAGTGTTTAGAATTTGTCAGATCTGACTTGTAAATCTGCTATTTACCAATAATAAAAACAAACAAAATTCAAGGCCTTTACAGTTGAAGAGATTGTAAGAACTAGTTTAAACACTGATAATGACAACTGTTAAAAGCTTTTGTAGAGTCACTGTAAACACTTCAAATTGATACAAAGAGGAACTACCTGATGGATCTAATCTCGTAAAGTAACGTTTTAGCGGTAGTGTTTAGAATTTGTCAGATCTGACTTGTAAATCTGCTATTTAACAATGAAAAAAACAAACAAAATTCAAGGCCTTTACAGTTGAAGAGATTGTAAGAACTAGTTTAAACACCGATAATGACAACTGTTAAAAGCGTTTGCAGAGTCACTGTAAACACTTGAAGTTTGATACAAAACAGGAACTACCTGATGGATCTAATCTTGTAAAGAAATTTTTTAGCGGTAGTGTTTTGAATTTGTCAGATCTGACTTGTAAATCTGCTATTTAACCCAAAAAAACAACAACATGCAAGGCCTATAAATGTGAAGTGGGAATAATGACTTCAGTGCACATGAGTGCTTACTCTGAAATTTTGGCGACAGGATTCGTGGCACTAAAATTTCCTAACAATGTCCCTTACAGCTTTACTAGGGTAATGTTGACATTTTTGTACATCATCGAAGCAATCCAGCATGCATGTACTTAGTTTATCTAAAACTTACTCTGAAATTTTGGCAACAGGATTCGTGGCACAAAAATTTCCTAACAATGTACCTTACAGGTTTATCAGGGTACTGTTGACATATTTGTACATCATCGAATCATGAATCCACTATGCACACGTACTTAGTTTATCTAAGGTAAGACTTTTGGGATGTAACGTCCTTGCCCCAAAAAACGATAACAAACTCTGTACCCATGAATGACAAAAAAAAAACAAACATTGTCCAAATGATGATTCTTGTGATACAGAGATAATAAACATACCAAGGTTGGCTTTTGTCAACATTTTCACTCCTGAAGTATTGTGTTGCATGCTAATACACATACACAATTGCATGGGTAGGTATACTTGCAATGCCAGTTATATTACTGTTTATTACTGTTATATTACTGTTTATTATCACTGTTTATTATCATCGTTGAATTGATACAGCTAAGGTGACATCTCATCCCCTCTCCATCCTCTCTCATCCTCTCTAATCTCCTCGCCATCACCTCCTGCTATCATCTTGTCTCCCTCATTTCCCCTTCAATATCTCTATCCCCTCAAGCCCAAACTTCACCAACTCATCACCCAATCTCATACCCTCACCCATTCTACCCACTCCCTCAACCCATCATCTCAATCCCCTCTCATACTCTCTCCCTCATTCCACCCCCTCCCTCACCCCTAATCCCATCCCCTCCTTTCATCCCCTTACTTCTATTTCACACCTCTCAATCATCTCTTATCTTGTCATACCTTCACCCCCTTCCCCTCCCCCTCCCCTTCCCCTCCCCCTCCCTCTCTCCACACTCTTCCCCTTGCAATCCACTTTCCTTCATTCTCTTTCCTCACCGTCTCTCATCCCCCCTCCCCTCTCTCATCCCCCTCCCCTCTCTCATGCCCATCCCCTCTCTCCCCTCCCCTCTCTCTGCCACCGATCTCTCATCCCCCAGCCCTATCTGCCACCCATCTCACCTTGACTGTTCCATCTACTGCTCCTGAAAACACGATTCCCCTAGAGACAGCCAGGCATGCCACGCTGCCAGTGTGTCGAATCAGTGTCTGTGTGCAGATCATCTTCTCCATGTTCCATACCTGGCAGAAAAAATAAAACGATTGTCCCGTAAGAAAAGGACTCTCCCATCTAACATTGTTACCCAATTTAATTTTTAAAGATGCAATGTCTGCCTAATTCATCCTTCAAACACTAAGATATCAGGATATGTCAGGCATATATCCTCCAATATTTGGGAAGAAGAAAAGAAATATGTATTAAATTCTTTCAAATTCACTGTTTAAAAAAAAGGCACATTGTGTAGTTATACCTAAGTAAGCATTGTCGATCATGTTTGACCACCGACTATTTAAAGGCTCATTGGTTAAAAAATCATTAGTGCTTGTGTCCACAATGACGTAGCTTCATACATGTAAGGGGTGACATCCCAGTCTCACAGTGACAATTCTTACGAAAGGCAAACCACCTTCCACACTGCCAGTCGAATAACCTACACATAACTCATGCTTGTTCCGAACCAGCTGATGGCTGCTCTTGGAGATTACATTTACTGCAATGTTTTTACACATCTTGTGTAAATATGTCCCCAAAAGTATGTCCCCTCAAAAGTATGTCCCCCAAAGTATGTCCCCCCAAAATACGTCCCCCAAAACAATGAAAAGCAATTACCCGTAGCGATCTGTCATACGATGCACTGAAGAGTCTTGTGGTGCCAGGTGCAGAAATGACTCCTAATGCATAGACTGTCCCCGAATGACCAGTAAGCGTGGACACTTGACTAAAAGTCTTTCTGTCCCATACCTGAAATTCAAATAATAAAATGATTTTTTATCCTCTTTTAACTTTCAAGTTTATATAGAAAAGATACCCTGCAATTTTTATTTGTTTATTTTTTTTTTCTAAATCGAAGCTTACACCTATTTAAGAATCGATGTCAATTCACCTCAGCGTTCTCCTTCAGGCAAAATGCCGAAAAGCAACAGGAAGACATCTTTTTTCGAGATGTTATCAAACAGGATCTGTTTTTTTTTGTGGCTAGGATGTCAGATTACACAAATTGGAAGTAAATGTGGTGTGAAAATTGTGTCAATTAAGTTGGAGTTTAAACCACCTCAGGCCTTCTGAAATCAATTTACAAAATACATTACTTTACTGGTCAGTAAAGAGGCTTGTTCATCAGAGATGAAATCTTTGGGTGCCCATAGCGTACATGGTCAGGATATTGGAACATTGAATGTGCCATGAATGACCTACATGTCAGCTATAATAAGCAACAGGAAGACGTTTTTCAAGATGTTATCAAACAGGATCTGTTTTTTTTTTAGGCATGGATGTCAGATTACACAAATGGAAGTAAATGTGGTGCAAACATTGGGTCAATTTGAGGGGAGCCTAAACCACTTTAGGCCTTCCAATAGCAATGAATGAAATACATTGTTTACTGGTGAGTCAAAGAGGCTTGTTTATCAGAGATGAAAACTTTGGGTTCCCATAGCTTAAGAAAGTACATGGTCATGATATTGGAACATTTAATGTGCCATGAATGACATACATGTCAGCTATAATAAGCAACAGGAAGACGTTTTTCGAGATGTTATCAAACAGGATCTGTTTTTTTTTGTAGCTAGGATGTCAGATTACACAAATGGAAGTAACTGTGGTGTGAAAATTGGGTCAATTGAGAGGAGTTTAAACCACCTTAGGCCTTCCAAAAGCGATGTAAAAAATACATTACTTTACTGGTGAGTAAAGAGGCTTGTTTAACATAGATGAAAACTTTGGGTTCCCATAGCTTAAAAAAGTACATGGTCATGATATTGGAGCATTGAATGTGCCATGAATGACCTATAAGTCAGCTATACACTGTGAGGAGGGGGAGGGGAGGGGAGGGGGGTAGGGTATACATAGTGAGAATGTCATCAAGGACTGGATAGAGACCAAAATATACTTTGACGATTTAGCTTGTAAGTCAATTGGTCATTTATTTGAAGTGTGCCACCTTGAAGCAGAAGGAATAAGAAATGTATGTAACATTCTGATATTATGGTTATGGTCAAAACATATCAATAAAAAGTATTCCCAATTAAACCCAAAATCATACATGATGCCCCCCACCCCCCTTAAAACAAAAATAGAACATTGAGCTTATTTAAGTAAGGTACATATCCGGCTGTCAGTAGCTTTAGGGAAATCCCTATTTATAATAATAATATCAATAATAATCAACAGTTACTTTTATGACGTTTAAGCGACCACAAATGTGGGAGAAACCCGCAAGGGCTTATGGATTACAACTTATGCGTCTGCTGGCTTCCAATTCAACATTTTAACTCAAATTTTTAAACTTTTCAATTTAGAAAGTCATTTCAGATGGGCAAACCGTAGATTGCTCTTGGATGAAAAACCCACCTTACTATGACCCCGCCAGGTATTGAATCTGGAACCTCCCGATTGCTAAGCCTCATTGCTTCAAAAGCCACCGCCTTTATCCACTCTGCCACAACACGGGTATTTAACCAACAAAATATCCCTAAAATTGCTTGAAACGGTCAAATGGCCCCAATATTTGCACAATTATAAAACACAATGGGTATTTTGCTTACGGCTTTGGGAACAATTATTTTACAATTTTATTTTCCGTTTCATAGATTTATAATTATATTTCTTATAGAATATGTACAATCATTCCATTTAAAAATTTCTGTATTTTCAAGTGGTGTGATATTATACAACATTTGAAGTCATTTATGTTTCAAACCTATATCATTTATCTTTCACACACAGCAAATTTCTTTCTGCTTCCAAATCCTCGAAGGGAAAAAAACCCAAATTTTGTGACGAAAAGGATTACGAACCTCAAATTTGAACACCAGAATGTGCATTGATGCAAGACAGCCTCTTTAATGACTATTTATAATTAAACTATCTAGTGGTGTTTCCTTTAAACATTCTAGTTAAAGATTCCTTTATTAAGAGTGATCGAGGTTACTCACGTGGATGTTATTCTCGTATGTGCCTGCCACTATGTACTGGTTGGTTATCGTTATTGAGTAGACACTGCCACCAGAAGTCTGCAGGCTGTGTACAACTTCTAATGTATTCACGTCCCATATCTATCGAAAGAAATGATCAAAACCAGTTCGGAAATCAGAACATGGATGCCAAATTAAATACATAAACCTTGACATATAAAGCTTGGATACAACCCTTTAGCTGTGGACAGATTCCATCGTGACAAAAGCTTAGTTGCACTATAAGATGTTCAATGAGGGGGGGGGGGGGGGTCAGGTAATGTGGTTACAGAGAATAAGTTCAAAGGTCATTTAAGTATAAACAACCAGACATGTTAAAGAGATATTCCAGCAGCTGAAGTTGTTTTGCTTGATAAAAATGCTGGACATTTCCTACACCTCTAGGTAAAAAAACCAAATCCTTTTAAAGTATTATGTATGGCAGAAATAGGAACATTCCTAATTTGGTGATATTTTGTTATTAATGCATCTGGCAACATCAGTTCATATCAGCTGGCAAATATTTGTTTTAATTTTTTTTTATTTATAATACTAACACACTTCTTCACAGATGAAAATAGCATTTCGATGAAACTTCTGATACAGAGAACATTGACAGCTATTAAAGCAATTATTGCAAATGTATTAATGTACAAATTCAAGGATAAATCAACAAGAATATTACTATTATTATGATAAGGGTAAAGTAAAAACCTTTGAAGAAAATCTACCCTATTGACATCACAGACCATCTGCTGTGATCCACTTGTTGCAAAAATTGAGGATTCAGCCGGCAAAATAGGTTGCATTCTATCAACCGTATCTTGAGTTAGGAACAAGATATTAAGATGGGATTTTCAACTAACTGTGTGGAATATTTTGCTTATTCATATGAGTGTCACATTGTTTACCAACATAGGTGTAGGAGGCGGGGGGGGGGGTGGGCTGGAGGGGCTGCAGCCCCCCCTAACCAAATATGTTTGTGAAAATTCGGGCAATTTGTTGAGAATTTTTCGGGCATCTACTGAATTAAAAATAAATTGTAATGAGTTTTTCAATGGTTAAACTTATATTATTATTATTATTGTAACGACTTCCCAAAAAATTATAACCAATATGGAAGGGTAACAACACAGCAAATGATTGTATGTAATTGGCATCAATGTAATAACCGATGCATGCCGATATGATATGCACATTAACATGTTGAACGCGTGCGGAGCGCACGAACAATTTTGGGTTATATTTTCGGGCAAATAGTGTCAGCCCCCCCCCAAATCAAATTCGGCTCTTACGCCTATGTTAACCAACAGAATATCCCTTGAGGGTAATGTCGCCACAACATAATATAATAATATGCTACATTACATGCTACAAACTTGACCAATCAGGCCACTTACTGTTATCGTCTGGAATGATCCACTGTACAGGAAGTTACCACTGGCAACCAAGGCTCTCACCCAGTGATTCAAATTGGAAAATTCTTGCTTTAGTTCCATAGTATGAACATCCCAAACCTAGAGAGATTAAGGAGGGGAAAAAAACTTGTTAATGTCTAAAAACAGTGCATCATTTTCTCCAAACCTTTAAAATTCCCTCAAAAACTACAAAGTTTTTGTTATGAAATAACCGATTTTAGTTAAATTAAAGTAAATATTTTTGGTAAATGTACAAATCTTTGATTTATTGTAAACCACCTAAGACTGTGAATAAGTAAAAGAAAAATAGTGTAACTATTAGACAATAATTTGTTGACTAAACTGTAGAAACAATGTTTCATATTTCAAGAAAAAATCAGGAAACTAACCCCCAAAAAAATCCTTTCTGTTTGCAAACAAAAAATAAAAAAAGCAAAATTGATGACTGATTTAAAGGTACAAACCTTTATTGACTTGAGTGAACCTGTGAATAATTTGTTGTCTGCTGCCACCAATGTACAAACCGCATGGTCGTGTGCTTTTACCATCTTCTCCTTCTCCAGTGTGTCTATGTTCCAAACCTGGAAAAAAATCACAACCGAGAATCAAAATTAAGGAATCGGGTGGGTAAGAAAACATCACAGTCAGTCCATACACAAACACTTATATGGAATGCAAAACAAAATTTCATAAAAATTTTTGTTGTAAAAACTGACGTTTATTTTAATTTCTACAGTACTATGACTCCGTGACTAGGTATTAAGTTATAAAGATTAGGTGGAAACCTATTAGAAAAGACATTTTAAACGTAGAAATACAGCCCTTTGAAATCAAATAATTCATATTCTCAACAATAAAATCATTACAATAAGTTTTTAGGTTTTATATAGCTACCAATTTTTATCAGCTATTTTCTTATCTCCTGAGAGCATATTTAACAGTGTCTTTTTTAGGGTCTTTAAATATTTTACTACAAAAAAAGTATACTTTTTTGTCCAATTTCTAATCTGTCAAGTGTTTCACTTATTAAAGATAATATAAGAAATATAGTTCAAGAATATAGTTATGGAATGACAGACCAGTCATGTACTGAAGACACTGACAACCAAAAGTTGATATTGGCTTAAAAAATAATATTTGAATCTTATAAAAGCAAAGATGTTGTCTTACTATCACAGAACAGTCCGCAGAACCACTAAAGATACTATTTCTGTAATGTGAGAAAGAAAAGCAAAATTACAAAAGCTGAAAACATATATTGGAGGCCGATTAAATTTTTACAAGAATAATAACTTTTTATATCACTCTAGAGAGCTCGCAACTCTGCACCCTAAAGTCCCTCTTACATGATCCCATGATAAACTTTTCACCATTACCTCCTGCAATACCACTGAACACCTTCTACATGAAAAAAACATCTTTTTAAAAAGCATCCATCAACAGATGGAATACAAATTCTGTCCCAGTATAAACAAGAAAAAAAAGGTAATATTTATATAATGAACATATTAATGAATGGTAATAACACTGCCAAACCCTTCCTAGTCCATTCCATAAAATGTTACAAATACAAATGTTAAACGCACCCGTGCACACATAGGGTCAGTACTATCCCTGCCAAACCCTTCCCAGTCCATCATCTCCCCACACTGCCAAACCCTTCCCAGTCCATCAACCCCCACAATGCCAACCCTTCCCAGTCCATCAACTCCCCCACAATGTCAAACCCTTCCCAGTCCATCAA
>JAIPMN010007955.1:6367-17262 GCA_020650975.1 Apostichopus californicus
CCCCAGCCCCACCGGTTCCTACGCCCTTGCTTTCATTCATCGTTTCTTTTTGCCTTTATATGAAACGTTACATCACTTATATTGTGCTTGTATTGGCAAACTTTCATTCATCGTTTCTTTTTGCCTTTATATGAAGCCTAAAATCATCTAATATTATGCTTGTATTGGCATACTTTCAGTCATTATCGTTTCTTATGCCTTTATATGAACTAGCACAGTTCAAAGTACATATTGAGTGAAAATAAGGTGGATTGAAGGTGATTCAATACATTTTAGAAATTCTTTGGCTAAATGTGCATATTACTAGCGAGCTGTAGAAAGATTACATACTTCATACAGAGTTGATATCAATCCGCCCGAGTATTCTCCCAAGTGCCCAAAAAAGAACAGGACATCTTTTACGATGTTATCAAACAATATCCGTACACAAATGGAAGTATATGTGGTGGGTAGGATTTGCCAGTTGAAAACTTCCACCTATGCTTAAGGAGGCTTCGAAAGTGAAAAATTAATGTGAAAGTCAATAAGTAATGATTAATTGCGGTACGACACCGATTTCATTTCATTTATTTATGTATATACCACTGTACATACATCGTTGCGAGAGGTAATGACCTAAAACAAAACCTTTGTAGGCTTGTCAAGTAGGCGACTCCCTGTACAGAAGAAAAGAAGAAGAAATAACTAATTGAAAACAAAATAACAATAGATAGATAGACAGGAACCCGACAACTAAAAGAACATGTTTGACCAGAATATTGTCTTTAACGCTCCCGCAAGAGATTTTTGACGTTCTGTTGAGAAGGTATATTTCTGAGAGAGTTATAGGGAGAGAGTTCCATGACACAGCGGCTCTGCGGAGTGAACTTTGTTTATGGACGTTTGATCTGAAGTTAGGGACGTGCAACTGATTTGATTGTCTTATGTTATTTAACTCCAGAAGTCACATAGTAGGATTTATATTCGGCATAACTTTTTTTCTAATAGGGTTGTGAATGAGTGGAATGGTTTGCCTGAGAAAGTTGTACTTGCAAGTAGTGTCAATGGGTTTAAGAATGCTTTGGACAAGCACTTTAAGCATTGTAATCGGGTCTGAGTGTTTGTGTCTTCAGTTTTTTTTCTCTCTCTATAGGGTCCTTGATGGGGACTTAAGTGTCCCTCCTGATCCTTTTTTTCTACTAAACTAAAACTAACTAACTATGTTTATATAGACTTTCATTAGGAGAAAAGAACTCGGCGAACAATGACGGAATAAGATTAAGAACTACACGGCTAATTTGAGAATGGTAAGTGAAGCAAAGTTGTGGTCCTGGCTGTTGGCGGAAGAGATATGCCTGACTGCTTTCTTTTGTAGGATTATAAGCCTATTAGGTTTGTATTATAAGTTCCAAACCAAACATTCAAGCACTAGTTGAGTTGAAGAAGTACAAGTGTATCATACACTTGCCTTACACATACACTGTGTATGTGTAAGGTAAGTGTTAGGTGACAAGCACGAAGAATTTTCTTTGGTAAACAATTGTAACAGTGGTAACCCTTATCGATGGACTCGGCGAAAAGTCGACGAGCGCCATCTACTTTACTTTACTACTTTTTTATGAGAATCATTTGTTACTACTACCACTACTTTTTGCGAATGGTCTTCTATTCCTTTTCTTACGGAGCTATTCCTATGCTTAACAAGATCGTGTTATATTCGGGGTTATTTCTTATTTCTTATTTGTTGTTTGTTTACCTTTAAATAAACACCGTAGCAACATGAACCTGTGTTTTGGTCGTTACACAATGTTTCAGCTTAGACAATATGCCAAACACCCTGTACTACCTAAGAAGATATACAGATTCAATATGCGGTTTTCAAGATAAAGTAGAATCTACAAGGACCCCGAGAAATCTAACATTATTTTTCCGTATGTAGACGACTGGCATGCAAACTTAGAGATCAAAATTACCATTTATGTACAGATTCTTAGCAGTATTACTAAACAAAATAAAATCAGTCTTCATTTAACATTTAGTTAAAGCTTGTTATCTGAGAACCATTCCTGGAATATATCATTCAACACAAATTACGCTTTCTAGAGGATTTATATCATGGCCAGTGAAGACAATATCAGTGTCTCGTCAGCAATGATAATATTACAAATATTTGAAACGTTACTCACGTCATTGACAAACTGCAATAGAGTATTTGCATAAGGATGAAAGCACTTCAGATTCCATGCCAGTGGCGTGCGAAATGTGGGTGGTGGTTGGGGGTGGGGGGAAGGGGTTTACAGTCAGCCGGGGAAGAATTAGACCACTGATACGGTGTCAACCACACATACAAAATTATTCAAGAATATTTATCTTCTCACAATCATAACCTTGCTCTTAAAGCCAATTACAGCCTTAATTTGTAATCTAAATATGACCCAGAATGCACCATTCGACGTCTAAGTTTGAAATTCTTTCCACAGGGCCTGAACTCTCCTTTATTAAATCCTTCATACTGTACCTCTGGTTCTTTCATGCAGGTCCAGTCCCATTACCTTCATCTTTTGGGGTATTCTAGAAATTACCTCCCACCTTCGAAATCGTGTGCACACCACTGTACCATTCATAATGGAATAAACCCGGATAACTCAACCCATTATTATTACATTTTTCTTTTAACATCATATAAACAACATAGCATCGTTTATTACATGACATCCAACATCTCTTGCCCCTGAAAAAGTTGTAACACGTGTATTCATACATTGTAAGCATGTCATATTATGTCATAGAATTATTATGATTCCCCATTGAGTTTTTGTGTTGCACCTGTGGAATTGACAGTCCAGTCACGTGCATTAATGAACCTTGGCTGTTTAAAAAGTCATTTCTCAAAAATTAATAGTGTTATAAAAAGAATACAAGCTGAAAGTTGATAGCAGTGCTTTGGAATGGTCCACACAATATCAAAAATTTATGTTGGGCATAAAAGTGATCCTTTAATATTCATCATTCAAGGTGAACAGTTTGGTGAGATTAAACTTACTAAATATGTATATATTGAACCTGATATACTTTGTCTCTCCATACATAATCCTCTGTCCTACCACCAGATTGTCACAAACTAAAACTGTAGAACATTTTCAGACACGGGTGTGTGACCATGTTCAGTCACCAATCTATCCATTCATTCCTTTCTCGAGCAATCAATGAAAGCATCGATCAATCAATCAACCCAAGAATAGTCCTCTTCGGTCTCAACTGGAACATGAAACATACTCTCCACATTCGTACAGCTTGAAACCTCTCTTCCAGTAGTGAAGTTTTCCTCTTGTGAATACAGATTACCGGAGTCATTCAAGGTATGATCCTCCTGCAAGAATCCGGCCTCTTGATATGGTTCGGTCTCATCTTCTGTTTCCAGAAAGAGACTCCATTTGGATGATTTACTATTTTCTTTGGAATACTTTTTAACTTGTGGTTTCATTGGGGTACTCTTACCCTGCTCTGATACACTCCTTTCTTCTATTTGTGTTATAGTATCCCATCTCCCGTCTTCTTCGGTTTGAAAATTCGTATGGCTTGAAAATGTATTCCTTAACAAGTTATTGTCCTTCTTGTTGTTATTTCCACGGTTGACAAGTTCTCGTTCGTCTAGTCTTTTGTCTTCAGAGAGCACTTTGGTATTTTCTTGCAAACTTTTTTTTCTGATGTTAGATGATAATCGATGATAATGGTTATTGTTCTCTGATTCCGTAATTGTTCTATCTTTGAATTCTCGTATACTACCATTGTTACTTCTTTGTGAATGTATCACACCACCTATTCTGCTACTAGAAGTCGCCGTTGAATATTCACATGAGGCTGTCATTGCCACATCTCTGTTGCTATGGTAAAAATCTGGTTCGTCATTCCCACATTCATCTTCATGGTAAGACCTGCCTCTACCGTCCTGAATTTTCTGCCTCTTTCTTGACGACCATGTTCTCCCTCCTTTCCTCACCTCTGGTCTCTCTGTGACAAAATGCCTGTTTTCTTTTCCACCAAACTTTTCAGACTGAGGTTCATCTGTTGCAGCATCGGCCGGTTGATCGATAAAGTCTGTCCATTTTGAGACGAAAGTTAGTTCTTGTTCTTCAGTTTCTTCCTCTGCTCCCATCTGTTAATAGAATAATGTTTGTTTATCTTGATTGTATCAAATGACACTGTGGCAGGTTGCCTGGTTACAAGGTATACAGGGAACTGTGGCTCCTGACTGCTACACCAGCAAAGAAATGGCTACATAGGGATCGCCACCTACTAAGGGCTAAATACCTAAGTCGGTAGAGTGCTAGGCCTGTAACCTTGAGGTCGAACATAGCCAAACATTTCTTTGCTCTTTCCCAAAGAAAATTATTCAGATAAATGAAATAAATGAAGTCATGGTATTTCTGAAAATGTCTACGACTTAAAACTTATTAACTTGAGTGTAACAAGAGCAAGCATTAGTTTCACAGAGTTGCCAACCGATGTAAGGGTTTACAAAGATGGGGGGAATTCACAGTCAGGAAAACCAGAAAGCCATTCCGCTTTGTAATTCCTTGCCATATAATTTACTCAAAATTTCACGTTAAACTATAAGACTAATGTAGGGGAAAAGAGCTTAATTTGTCCAAGAATTAAGTGAGAACCAGAAACAATCAGAGATTTCCAGCTCTTATTTGTAGCACTCACATCTGGTAAGGATGGTAAGGATTTTGTTCGGATTTTACAGAATTACAGAATTTTCAGTCCAAAATGTTTTAATATCGAGAAAGAACACACAGTCTTCCTACATGTAAAATATAGACAACCATAGATATTCTAGGTATATGAGCAGTTGGATATTTTCTTTCACCAATTTGATCTAGCAAGACAGCTCTGCCACCAACCCATCCTATTAATAATTGTTATAATATTAATGAATAAGACATACAAGACATTGCACTTTACATTATGAAATAGTTTCACAACTTACTGCCAAAGCCAAAGCCATCTAGTGTAAATCACTTGAGTGTGCTTAAATCACCCAACACATGAGTATCGACTCTTTGCAGCAGATTTCATTTCCTGGATGACTATTGTATATTGTTACCACTTCACAAAAGTAAACTGAACTGAAATTGACCAAACTCCGGTCACCAAAAGAAAATTATAGCATCAGCGAACTCACAGATTAATTGTAGCTTTAATTCTGGAGTTACTATGTTTAAGACACCTGCTGACCTCCTGTGACCTTTGATCTCTAACAATTTCAATAGGATTCTTGCATATATTAAGTATGATGTTCAACATAGATGTACTTCTTGAGTGATGATGTGTTCAGACTTTGACTTATTTGATTGCAAATGACCTTTGACTTCCACAAATTTCAATAGGGTTCTTGCACTCACCAAGCAGAAATCCACACACCAAAGGAATAAAGTTCCAAAAATGTGTGCTTTTGAGTTATTGTGTTTGCAACTTTTTCAGACTTTAACCACTTTGAAGGCAACACAGGCCATTAGATCAGTTCCCAAGATACAACACAGAAATCATAAGACTTTCATGGCCTCAAATGACATGTTTACAAGCTGTATTGAGTGTCATCTAAGTGTGCTCAGTTGTTGAAGTTAAAAGAATATGTTTTGGTCAAGCTGTTAGAATTTGAGAAACAGTAGATTAATATATAAATATTAAGGTCTGCACTGGGGAGCTGTCATTGTCAGTTTAGCCTTAAAGGAGCATTCCAGGTTTGACATATTTGAAAGGTGAATATCTAGAAACCCAAAAGAGCTGCAGCTATCCTTTGAAACAAGGTATAACCTTCTGTCTCTATGAGGTATTAACTATACAATATCAGCTATCTCAATAATACGCAGCAATATTGAACATTTATTTTACAGTTTTTAGACTTGGGCACTCACACTTCATCAAGAATTTTTATTTCCAAGACACAATCGAATAATTTCCCTTAGTGAGTACTTTTTTTTTATAGACAAATTACACCCTCTTTTATGTCTACAAAACAATGTGGAGGGTGACAGCATCCATGAGATACTTCTGATAATTTCGATCAACCATCGATATGATCCTTTTCACAGAAAATAACAGTTTGCAGTAATCTTCAGAGAAAATAAATTAAACTTACAAAGGACAATAATTTGTAACAGTTCTTGTCTGTGATTTCATGCAGTAGGTTTACTGTGTAAAGTGATATATGCCAACATTCTAGACAGTCAGAGCTACAATTAAACACCGTCCTAGCAGTTTTACTACTATGTATAGGAATACATGGTTCGGTAAACTATAGATAAATAAATTTGTGTTCTTCGTGAGACAGTGTCCAGGCATTTTCCGAACTCTTTGTAAGTTTGATCACTATGTCCCCCACCCCCCCCCCCCCCCAAAAAAAGAATTAAATGAAAAATGAAAAGAATTTAATTATCAGGTACAGTATGTCATGAATATTCATATAATTTATCATACTCAAAATTTCAATGCTGTGGTAGCTTACCACAATTAATCCATCTTTGTTTGATATCTCAGTTATTGCTGCCTTTTCCTTCTCTTGTTCCTCCAGCTCTCCAGAGGTGAAGTTCAATGATTGGACGAGCTTGCGACATTCAGCACTGGTCCCTCTACCATAAACCTGACAAGGTTGAGAGGGGGAAAAGAACAACCTTCAGAATTTAAACAAAAATGAACAAATCTGAACTCAAAAACGAACATCTAAGCAATTTGGGTGGTAGAATGAGAATGAGAAGGAAAGGCCCTGACCGGGGGTGGGGGTGCCGGTCATTGAGGGCACAAAGTGTTAAAAGGTTACCAGTTCATTCTAGGCACGGTAGAAAGAGGGGACCAAGGTTGTGGGGAGACAGGAAAAAAATAGATTTTTTTCTTTAAATAGCACTTAATGTAGAAACATACTACCACACAAACCAAATCTGTTCAAGCAGCTTTTTGAATTTGAGTGACAATTATTTTATTATTCCTCAAACTTGATCATGTCCACTAACCTTCCCTCTGTAGGACCATGTAGCCTGTGGGCTTATGTTTTTTTGCACCAAATCCAACTTTAATATTATAAGTGAATTATTCATGCAATCATTTACAATCATTTATCTCCCAGACAATTTTCATTGATAAGTACTGTAACAATAAATGTCATACGTGACACATTTATAAAGGCAAACTGGTAACTATTTCAATCTTCAACTGTCCATCAATATTTGAAATAAAATTTAACTGGGTGACCCTAATAACCTACATTGCTGTGGAATTTTCTAATGAAAAAAAAATTGAACATTTCTCAAAATTAACTAAAAAAGCAGTGTTTGACTGAAACATGTTTTAAAGAAAGACACTTACTGTACTATTCATACTAATATCGCTTTAATAGCAATTTAGCAGGCCAGGGGCATTTGTTTTTTTGTTCGATGCAAAGATGAATGCGGAACAACTGTACGGAACATTATGCAATATTGAAACTTCAAAGTTTACATTACTTAATAAATTGCAGTAAAACAATTAGCTCATTAATCTAGATGGGGTGAATGTGGAAGGCATTACCACTGTATACATATTTTACATTTTCTTCATAATTTTTGTATAACATTAATTGTTTCCATTTTTTGGTCTTCACATTGTATTTTAATGTTACCCTGGTATATGAAAATCTCTGACCATTTAGATGGCTAATTACTGTAATATTCAATTTTTTAATATTGGTGTTCAATAAAGCCTAAATGTATCAATTAACATATTAATTAAGAATAAACATATTAATTATTAACATCCCTACCTTTCAGTAAATATATTTTTGACCAGTTTCCTGTTCTGCATTAGGTCATTTCTAATTTCCATATTTATTTCATTGGACCATTGTTTAAAATTTCAAGGTACTGTATACTCAAATTATTTGGTATGGTAATCTTCTGCTGCAAATTGTCTGTATGCATGTAACCCACCCCCCCCCCTCCCACCCACATCCTCTACCCAACCCTATATCAGAAAAGAAAATGAATGTGAACCAGTGCATACATGTACAGTGTGTACTGTACATGTGTACATGTTCAGTATGTGTTATTTTACACCAAGCACTAAATAAATACACACTGTCCACAATCATGTACAGCACACTCTGTACATGTATGTACTGGTAAACATTCATTTTATATTATTAAAAGTCTTTTAATTAAGTGAATTATAGCAGAAGCAGACACTACATTGCAAATATTAATATGACATTGAAATATGCACAGTATTGAATTGAATGACCTTGAACTACAATACCCAGGCTCAAATAAAAACAGGCAAATCCGTTTTTTTGTAAAAATCCCAACCTTTGAGGATTTTTCAATTAAAAATATTAAAGGCAAAGACCCTCCTGAACTTTTTTGTACAAACAGGGTGGTACTATATCTGTTCTAGAATAAATAATGAGATTTTTTCAGCGTGATGTGAGATAAATCAGCCAATTTTGAAGCAATCCAACTGAAATTTTCAGAATATGCTTATTTCATGGCGTTCCAAGTATACCATGAAGTTGGTAATTTTTGAAAGAGGTCAAACTACAACATGTATACTCCAAAATTTGGTGAT
Organism: Apostichopus californicus; assembly: GCA_020650975.1. NCBI lineage: Eukaryota > Metazoa > Echinodermata > Holothuroidea > Aspidochirotida > Stichopodidae > Apostichopus > Apostichopus californicus. The sequence continues at coordinate 14,945 of JAIPMN010007955.1, forward strand.
TTGATATGGAATGACCCACAAGTATATATGTACGATATTGCCATCCATGGACTATATAAAGACCAGTGTCAATATATATACTAAACCAATCCATCCATATACGGTTGGTTCCTACTATACCTATAGTATTTCTTATTTTATGTACGATATATTGCTATCCATTGACTAGATAAAACCGGTGGCTAGACTTCTGTGAGTGTCTGACAAAAACCAATCCTTCCTATACATAGTGTGGTTGGTATATTTATATTTTGTTATGTTTTCCACTTATTGTTAAATATTTACAAGGGTCAGAACTGTAACTGAACATATTGAGTTAGATCTACAAGTACAAGTACAAGTATATGGCTTTTGCTTATTGGTCTTAGGAGTAAGTATCCTGCACATAGCTCTTATATTGCACTGAAATTCGCAAACCTGACGCATGACTCATAGATATTTACCACTTCTCCGATTTCATTTCACATATTGAATACTAAACTTTCACTTGCTAGACTCGATTTTACCATATATGTACAGTACCCAAAGAAACCTGTCAAAATTAAACTAATAGTCAAGTCATATTAGTTAGATGTTTGCAATAGTTTTTCACAAAATTCAGAAATGAAATGTATGCATACTCATCAGGGAATAATTTATCCATTAACGCACAGCAAAATGTTATGCAAATGGATACAAATCTAAAGATGTAGGCCTAGCCTGAACTATAGCTCTTCTTTTCTAACACAGGAACCATGGGCTAGTACTGTAGTGTAGGGTTCCAGCCTACATAGCATGTATCTATTGCCTATTGTTACTTACCTTTACTTATTGTGCACCTGTTATTATAGTAATTACTTGCAGTGTCTCCATGCCCAGATAGACAGTAGAATAGATACATGCTATGTAGGCTGGAACCCTACAATACTTTTAGCCTAGCCTTTAATAACTACAGTAGTCTATAAAACATAAGTCAACCTCCAGAGCCTTCAAAACTGCTACACAAAGTTTAATTTGAACACTACTGTAAATTATTCCCTGCTCATGACCCTAACTTCAGAAGGAAAGTTAATGTACTTGACTATGTTAGTCTAAGCAACATACAAAACTGAGACCAGCATAGGCCTGCATTGGCATATGTTATTGTACACTAATACTTGAAATAGGACTAATACAATGTGCAGTTCTTAGCAGTACACTACTACTTACTAATACTAAGCCTCTAGGCCCAGTCCTACGCTACGGTAGGCTAGCATATGCCCAGTGACGAGCTCACCATGTCATCAAAATAATAATTACTCATTTCGATCCTGCATGTAGTGAAAATATGCAGTACTAATTTAGAACCCGTACCATTCTGTTAATCCATATCCCGCTTACTATCTCTCTCCCACATTCATGTAATCACTCCCTATCTCCACCTCCCGTTCTTCTATCTCCTAACCCGCTTAAAGTTAAACTAAGGCAAAGACACACACGTTCTGCCGGATTATACAGTTGTTATTCTGCCGATTCGAAGTAAGCTTTCCCATTGATATGGTGCGGATTCTAAAGTTAGGCCAAATATGCATATTGTACCTTGAACAAGGACTTTCAAATGTGACTCACCTAATGAGATCCTCATACATACTCGCCTACCGTAAGCGTACTTACTTGGGCCTAAGGAACCAAGGCCTAGGTTAGGCATACTATTGAAATTTTCAATGTTGTATGTACGGTAAGGCCTACGGTTAATAATACCTTCTTTAAACTTTGCTTTTCACCACACATTTTGCAAGCCCATTTAGGACTTTTCTTAGCTTGATGGACTTGAAATACTTGGCATTCAAAGCACCGAACAACAATAAACTCCTGAGGCATGTTGTATTATCACTCCTGGTGATTACTAGCTTCTTCCAACTCGTGAAAATAATGTTTATGTGTTATCAAGTTTTCGCGCTATATGAATGTAGGGTGTATGTAATCAAGATGAGACCCATAGGCTTTGTAAAGTGTGTTAATGTTATGATCATTACCAAAAGGGACTCGACTTAAGCAATTCTGTTATTACTATGGTCAAGTTAGTTTGACATATCGGTGAGCCTATCGTACCTGTCGTCGAGTGCCAGGTTGGACGGATTCCATTGACAATTACGTCATCCGAATATCTTTAGGGCTTCTTCAAGATGCAGTCAGTATCGTATGACATGAAAATGAGCATACATTATTGCAATACAGTACAATACAGTACAATACATTACAACACAACACAATACAATATAATACAATACAATATAATATAATATAATACAATACAATAAAATACAGTATCGAACAGTAAAGTACAAAACAGTATATAT
>JAIPMN010007970.1:9980-22126 GCA_020650975.1 Apostichopus californicus
CTGTTTGGGTCAATAGCCTTATTTGAACACTCCTAATTAAAATCTCCCTTTGAGAAAGTGTTAACATATTGCTGTATATCTTTCCTCAGGACTTCTTTTACAATGGTTTTGATTCTCTGCATCTGTTTGCAGCTGCAGTATGATTTCCTTCACTTTTATGTATTAGTGACCCTAATTGTCCCACTGTATTTCAGAATGGCAGAAGACGTTTCCAAGTGTCATGTCTGTGGAGATGTGTATCCATCAGCAGCAGTGCTCTATTGGCATTATCGATGCCATCATCTCCATCCTCCACCAGTTTACCAAGGTACTGATATTATTATTATTATCATTACCCCGTTATTTATATAGTGCATAATCCAAGAGTTCTATGCGCTTGTACTTACTGTAACCCTGGTCATTGGTAACTTGTCACACCTACACACCAAAGTGTGCACAATTCAAACAATCTCTCCTGGGGCACCACAGTGCACCACCGCCACGTGTCCCCTGGGCCACGTGTCCCCTGGGGGACTTCCCATAGGGTGCAGCCACAAACCGGCGCACGCAACTATATTTACAAATCACCTCGCAAGTCCCCATTTATACACCTGGGTGAAGAGAGGCAATGGAGATAAAGTGCCTTGCCCAAGGACACAACGCAATGATCTGGCCAGGGCTATAGTTGCAAGCTACAGTATTCAATTGGTATAGGCACATTTTACTATTTGTGTTACTTTTGTTATCGACTGTTGTGTTGTTTTTAGTTATTTAACTGCTGCACTATTCTGTTTTACTATTACTGTGCTTTTTTACCAGTTTTTTTCTTCTGACATGAAAAAAAAGGATGCCAATCATGGTCAAAAGCTGGTTACACTAGCAATAAAATACCTCCACAATGTGTTAACTACCTTGAGCTTGCATCACCCAATTTACAACAATTTAAATTTGATGCCACTCTCTTGGTGCTAATGTACTGCTTTCAATTGCCTATAAGTCCAATTATGCATTTGAATATAAAACAGACTAGAAACCAAATCAGCTCTCTCAGTGCTGAAAGACAGTCTACACTCACACTGTCCCAATAAATACATGTTTCCTTTCCACAAATTTGGGCTATTTCACAATGTATGAGCAAATTCCGAAATTTGATTGAAAGCATAAACAAGCATTCCTTCTGTTTACAAACATAATGCAGCAGAGGGTTTTTGTTCATTCCTGTAGGGAATGTCTTTCAGAACTATCAACACAACTTGATCTGAACATAAACAGAGATACAGGCCATGACTGTTGTTTTGTTCCTAGTTATGACTCAAGTTCAAACATTGCCAAGAGGATACTAATTTGGAAATCAGGTATTTCAGTGTCAGCATGTCAGTAATTATTTGCTACTGTACCTGTCAGCAATGAAAGAGGTGATTTGATTTGGTGAGCAATATCCATTAATTTTGTGTTGAATCAAAAGCATAGTTGACTTAAATGCAGTAATCATGCCATGTAACTTTTTGGTTCAGTTTGCTGATATCATAACTTCAAAACTGATTGAGAAGTATCTTTTATATTAAAATAAACAATATCCCCCAAAAATCTCACACTTGGTAATATATGATCCAAAGTGCAACCTCATTTTGTTGGGTCCTAAAGACTCTTCAACATATATCATGCTATAGGTGATTAATGACGCTTTGTGTAAGGTTGATGATAGTGCTGTACCTGTTACAAGATATTAATGTAAAACTTGTATGACATCCATATCATGTCAGTTTGGAAGAATACCATGGCAGGTGTGATTGAGCCTGTTGTAAACATTTGAAAAGGGTTAAGAACACATTATTAATGAGTACAATATGTTCACTAACTTGTTCCTTGTTATGTTGACTCAGTGATGCATTAACATCTGTTCTGGTGATGTAGAAGTAATCTCTACAAGTGGTTCAATTCCATTAACAGATCATGAGTACTTCACTGTATGCTTCATATACATAAACAGGGGGCAAGCAAAGGTGTTATAACTTGAATGAATTGGAATGTTGGAAATTGGTTTTGCCACAGAAAATCGAAAAGTGACATAAAGTCAACTTGCGTTGCTCTCCTTAACCTTTATTCATACCCTAGATGATTTTGTTCACACAGGCTCAATTTCACCCTTGAGAATTCCCACTTCAGTGTAGTCGAGTACTACACAGTTCCCACTACTTGAAAAGTTCTGCTTTAAGTTCCAATATAGGAGATAGTACCAAATTTGTTTTCTTGAAATTTGGACATTGAAAATTCATATAAATAGGGTGCTAACATATGTTTATGAAGCTCTGGTTTTGTTAGTAGCTTTATGGTTTGTTTGCCTTCTTCTTCTGCTTTTGTGTTTTTTTTCTTTTCAGGACTTATTTAGCCAATGTTCAACATTTTATCAAACACAACACAGATGGATTTATGTGAGACGGGAGCTATGAGACCAGAGTAATTCTAATTTGAACAGTTTCTACATTTCGTTTTATATTGAATTCTTATATTGAAATTGATGGCCAAGTGGTTAAGAAGATGGGCTTGTGGTCGAGTCCTGTCGTGGTCTTTGCGTTTGTGTGTCCTTGGGTAAGACACCTAAACTTGATTGCTTGTCTCTTCCCAGGACTTTAAACAGGCACCTGTGAGGTAACTTGTACTTGTAGTTGTGTGGTGGATTGTGGCAGCTCCTATGAGAAACACCGCTGGGGGCACGTTGATGTGGTATATTTCAGTGTGCCAGGAGTGATTAGATTGAAGTTACCACTTACATTGTGCACTTGAGGTGAAGTTTGTATATACTGTACAGTACGCTGACACATGTATGGTAACATAGCAGGGATGTTAGGGGTATTTACAGTCCTTTAAATATAGGGTTTTGCTGGAAAAGAAAAAGCCAGAAAGAAGAGAGTTCCACTGGAGTTAAAAGTCTAGTAGTTCTTATTTATTGACAATTATCCATGTGAAAAATGCTGTCTTCACTATGATATAATTTTACTTAACTTTCTACTAGCTAACTTCACAGACAAAATCTAAGGGCTAAATCTTCAAAAAACTCTAGACCTAGCTAGACCCTCCTCTGACTAGAACCTCTACCACTCGATTGGCAGATCCTCACTCTGAGTTGATCAGAGGGGTTACCGAACTCTTCCTGAATATCACACTCATTAGAGAAGCCAGATTGGATAAAATTACTGGGATAACTTAAACATCAACAGTTTCGATTGTCACACAGTACTTAGCATAATCGAATGAGTAATAGCTGTAAAGAAATACATAACAGACTTCTCTAAGTTGTAAAAGAGAGTTACTAATATGCTATGGTATGGTACTAGATCACATAATAGGGACAAGGGCAAGTTGTAATTACAGGGTGATTGTTATATTAAATACATAAAAGTATGCACATGGTATGTACATGTGTTCGTATGTGTGTGTATGTATGCGTGCGTTTGTATGTGTACGTATGTATGTTTGTGTGCAAGTCACATGTCATGAAGCACCCTTTCAAAAGTGGCTGAGCAATTTTCAATGTGAGATCTATTTTTCTTTTACAGCATCGACTGTTGTCAGAGAAGATGACTTTCAGCAGGACAGAAGTCAATCCATGTCAACGAGATGTACCTTGTGCAGTTTCAATTGTTCGGCACCATCCAGGTACAGGAGACACATGAAAAGTCATTTACAAAGTAAATCAAACTTACATTTTAATGGTGTTACATGTATGTTATGTAAAATTCCTCATTCAGATTTGCCTAGTAAATCATCAGAAAGTTTCCATCATTTCCATTGTTTCATATGTGACAAAACATTACGGAGAAGAATTGATTTTGAGAAGCATGTTAGTAAATGCTGGAAAGAGCAAGGCTGTTGTCAACTTCTCATCATTAACAAATCAGAAGACAAGGCATTGCTTCATGAAGAGAAGAGAAACACTGAGGAAATTCTAGAAAGAGGAAATCCAAGGGAAAGGAATGTGAAGAAAGAGAAAGTCCAGCAAAAGACCGACTTAGTGGATGATGCCAATGAAGTCAGCATTAGCAGGAATACACAAGATAGAGTCACCTGTGAAATGTGTTCGAGGACTTTGCAAAAATGCAGTCTTAAGAGGCACATTGAACAACAGCATGGAGAAGATAGAAAGGCATATGGAGTATGTGTGGACAGTGACAACGGAATTTACATGGTAAGAAAAACAAACAGTGGGGTGAACTTCCCTTGTCATGTGCAAAAGAAAGTCTGTGATGCAGTTACTAAAGAAGTGTTATGTGAAATTTCAGAATGCATCCACACTGCAGAAATTGCTAGTCGATCTGGATACAAGTCTTTTGAATGCAGACATTTGCAGATTGCTTCCAAATGTGCACCTGAACCTGATGTTGTAGTACTGGAAGAAGATATTTTACATTCCCTGTCCAGTGAGGGAGAGCACAAGTTAATCTCTGATTCAAGTATAAAGGGGGCAAAAAGCATCAGAGCTAAAGCTGAAGCGAACAACTGTCAAGCAGTCATTCAGTTTCCATCAACAACAGGTGACATCTATTTGCACTATTCTGTGTTTGATGGGACTGTACATAACTACTGTCGATTGAAGAGGTGTGTGGTCTCATTTCATGTGACACACCATACTATTGACTGCTCTTGCTGTAGAAGAAAACAGAATTGCCTACACAAGACTATTGTGTTGTGGTTTCTTGCCCAGCGGGGTTACAATATTTCAGAACTTGCTCCTGGCCTTGACAGCAACAATGAAACAGACCAAAAGATCTGTGAGGACAGACTTACTTCGTCCGTAAAGCAAAGTGAAATTTACCCTCCAGATAAAGGAGATGTTATCAAACAAATGACGAAATATCTTCTTGACCAGAAGAAAATTCAGCATCCCATACCAGAAGCTTGGAAAAAAAGGAAGAAAATTCCAGATCATTTTGTCCCCACAGAGACCACGTGCCTTTCGTGTCATAAACCTTTATCCAAGCCAACACTTGTATCAAATAAAGCCAAAGTATTTTCCATTTCCGGAATCAACATAGTATCAACATATGTGAAGTTGTGTCCACAATGCAATCTGCCGTACAGGTACCAGGAGGTTACTGATGGCATCCACAACTACAATGACCTATTCTTGATTACTTATGAAGTCCTTAATATCCTCGAGAGTAGTGTAGCTTCCCATATTGCAATAGGCAGCCAGGTAGAGTGCTTTAACAAAGCCATGAACATCAACCTTAATACCTCGACTGTGTTAGGTGCCTATTTACATTTTGTAGGTATGAGTCAGCGGACTTATGACTTCACCTGCATTAGTTGTGGATACTATCCTCCACTGATTGTAATGGATTTAGATAAGAAAGGCGCATTCCATTGTGATAGTAGCCAGATGGAGCTTCCAGAAATGAGCCCGGAAAGCGATGTTGTCAATGCTGAAGAGTTTTGGCAGAATGTTGTAAGGCATCAAGTTGCAGGTGGTTTTCTCAAGAGTGGCACTGAAAATCCATTTCCTGTCATTCCTGGATACCAAAACTGGGCACCATACATAGCTCCAAATTCGAGAGGATCTGTGGTTATCAATACAGAGCACAGAAAGGTTTCAAGGTCAACAGGTAAATTGGAAGAAGAGGTACACAACATGACGGAAGAACGTCTCATTGAATTACTCTATAATAGTACAACCAGAACAGTCAGAGAACTTGGACAGGGCCTCAGGATAACTGGCTTATCTAAAATGGCCAAAGCAGACATCATCAGACACATACAAAATGCAATTTCATCAGATGAAAACAAGTTTCATAAAGTTTTTAAGAAAGCTTGGGGTAGCTCAGGAGGTTGGGCAACTCTTGTATGTCCACATGGCATTGTTTATGCAATTAAATTTGTTGTCAGGGCTGAGAGTCCAAGAGATTATGTGGACCTTCTTGCAAGTCTAAAACATATGCCTAACATTGCCCTGGTTGATATGGCTCATATGGTAGCAAATCATGCAAAAAAGAGATTCCCGAAGATGTTCAATCCCTATGATGGAAGGTTAGCTGATGTAACAGAGGCCAATCTGAAATTGGCCAAAAGAAAGGAGTTAGTGGTGGAAATGCCCTGGTTACACAATAATTTCTGCATCCTTCAACCAGAAGATGACCAGCACCCTGTGACAGGATGTAATGAGTTCTATTGTCTGTATGATCGATTTCATGAAAAGAATTCCTCAAGAAAATCTGAGATACTTAGACGGATCACCAATGTACCTCAATTACATGGTTTCATCAATACACAAGTAGTTGAACAGTTGCACCAGCAGATCAATAGAAATAATAATTTTCTTACCCAAATGAAGCCAGCAAGACACATATTTATGTTTCGCAACTTACTGGACTTGCACAACAAAGACATCAATCGCAGACAAATTGCTAACGTTGAAGCAGCAACTGGATACAGTGTGCACCTAAACATCTTTGGAAGGGCAATGCTCTTTGGAAAATGTGAGACCAAGGATAGAGCTGAAAACATCACAGTTTCCAGCACTATATCCTCTTGCAAGACTGTCCATGGATCATTTGGGGAGAATTATAATGGAGATAGCCTAGAGGACCATTCAGACATTTCCCCTTCTTGTCCCTTTGTATCAAAATTTCCTCCAACACCATCTTCAACAGATAGAAATATGAATCCCCACCAAAGTGATGTTTTATCAGGTCAGAAGGAAACCAAAGATTCAGGTAATGAATGCAAAGACCTACCTGTCATTGACCTTACATGTCACCCAGATGAGCTACAAGGAAGTGATATGTTATCTGGTCACAAAGAAAGAAATCATTCCAGAAAGAGGGAATGCAACGACTTACCCATCATTGACCTCACCTGTCAGCCAGATGGGCCATCTTCAAATCGCAGTCATCTATGGGTGCCATCATTGCATCTATCCAATCAGGAGTTAGAGATTCTTGAGAGACAGGAATGTTTGACAGATACCATAATTGAAGCTGGTCAATCTCTTCTAAAGGCCCAGTTCCCATATGTTGGTGGATTGCAACCACCATACAAAGCTCTATCATCATCAGGATTTGACATCGAACCAGGAGAGTTTGTACAGATAATTCATCTACCAAACCATTGGGTGACTTTGTCAACCATTGGATGCCGAAAAGCTGAAGTTAAGCTGTATGACAGCATGATTGCTAATGCGTACTCATTATCGCTGACTCAACTGATCACCTCAATGATGATGTCTATGGACCCACAAATCACTATTCTCGTAATGGATGTCACTCAACAACAAGATTCTAGGTCCTGTGGTGTATACGCCCTTGCATTTGCTTCTGCTCTGTGTCTCCATATTGAGCCTTCTACTCTAAACTTCTCTCAATCCAGAATGTACCCTGATCTGAAAAGATGTCTTCAAGAAGAGAGAATGACATTAATAGGAGCAGAAAAAGGGAGCAACCTTTCCAAGGTCAACAAGAGGATTGTAGCAAAAATTTACTGCACTTGCAGGGGCCCTGATGTTGGCAACACCATGATGCAGTGTTTCGTATGCATGGAATGGTTTCATGAAGAATGTGTTGGGGTTGTGCCTGTTGGGAAATTTATTTGTAGATTTTGTCGAAAGAGGAAGATACAAAAGCAAGAAGAAAATGCCCTTGCCAAAAGACAAAAGATGGAAGAAACAAAGCAAGAGTTCATTAATATCAAACGACGAAGTGGGGTTCTGAAGGAGAAACAGAAGATAGCTGAGGACTTTTATTGTTACATTAACCGTGTTGCGTTTGGAGATATTTTTCCTGATCCATCTGATAAAATAGCAGTGCTGGCAAAGTGGACATGGGAGTTCCACCAGTCCCGGGATGAAACTATTGGTGTAACAGTAACAGACGCAAATCATCCAGACGGCTTTGATTTCATCCTAATTGATGGAAACAACATACCTGATAACACCATGCTGTACGAAGTAATCATTCATGAAATGGTCCACGCTTTTGTTGCTATGAACGGTTGCTTCTTAGCAAAACATGGGAAAAAATTCCAAAAGCTTGGGCGAGAATGCATCTCTAAGTTAAATGCAGTATGTCATGATCAGGAACTTCCCCATGGGCTATCAAACAAATTAATTGACCCACACAATGTTTTACTTGCCACTCGAAAGTGAGTATCTTTACTTTTCAATAATGGGTGACGTAATGCATTACCTTTGCTTCATATTTTGTTCTGTAATACAACAAAATCAGAACCATAATTGGTCAGAACATTGCCAAGGACAGGGGTGTAGCCAGGTTTTTTGTGTGGGGGGGGGGGAGACAAATTTCTGTCTTAGATGCATAATGGTGCTATCATTTCCATTTTTGGTTCCTTGCTAAAAGCAAAGGAACCTATGCATTCAGGTTGGCGCGTGCGTGCGTGTGTGTGTGTTTGTGTGTGTGTGTGTGACGCTTTGCTTGTATGCAGGATAACTCAACAAGGGAATGACCGATCATTACCATACTTGGTGGGTGGGTGGCCCATAGTGACTAAATGAACCCTATTGTTTTTGGTGCTCGCAAAGGTCACCAAAGGTCAGTCAGATGCAAAAAACCAATATATTAAAAACAGCAGTTACTCCCATTGACAGGGTCCGACATGGTTGATATTTTGGAAGTAGTTGTGAATGGGGTAAGGGATCGTTTCCAAACTAACGGTAATGTGATCGAAGGTCAACAAAGGTCAATTAATGATAAAAAACTAGTATTATTGCGATAACTTGAGTACGAAATGTCCGATTGGGTTGGGAGTTGCTTCAATGTAATCCAATTGTCGACCCGCATCTGGGTGACCCTTGACCTCAATTTGACCTCTGGTGACCTTTAAGTGTTTTGGGGATTTTTACAGTTTTGATGCTATTTTCAGATGTCAAAGGTACCTTCTGATCATAAATGTCAATAGGTTGACCCTGTGTGATCTTCGTGTGCGCAGTTATACGGGGTCAAAGTTTTCGGTCGGAGTTAGGATGGCTGTACAGACTTGTGGTGTTGTTTTTTGGAATCAGGAGATAAAACTTCATCTGAAACCAAGGTCAAAAGGTCAAAAGTCACATTAGAAAAATGTGCTTATTTTGGGAGGAAACGGGCAAAAAAGAAAATGTTTGGTTTTGATGCTAGATTTGGATAACAAAGCTACTTTCCGATCAAAAATGTCAATGGGTTGACACCCAGGTGAGCTTTGTGTGTGGAGTTAGACGAGGTCAAAGTTAATTTTCAGACATTTAATGCAATAACTCCCAGTGCCAAGGTGTGACACGGTTGATATGGTTGGACAAGTTGCAAATGGTATAGGGGAATATTTTCAAACTTAACGGTCATGTTAATGTTAAAAAACTAGTATTTTGGGGGGAGAAAATGGGCACAGAAAAAAATGTTTGAACTTTTATAGTTTTGATGCTATATACACGTCTCACCGATCAAAAATGTCAATGGGTTGACCCAAGGTGACCTTTGTGTGTTAAGTTATATGAGGTCAAAGTTAATCTTCAGACATTTAGTGCAGTAACTCCCAGTGCCAAGGTGTGACACGGTTGATATTTTTGGACAAGTTGCAAATGGTATAGGGGAATATAGTCTGGACTCTGGTTGTTATTTGGACTGTAGAGATAAACTTGGGATCAGCTTTCATGTTGGGGATATTGAGTACAAGAAGCCTGTCAGTTGCATTAAAGCTCAGAAGCTGTCATTGTAAATACATATTGTTTGTTACATATCACTGTTTATCACTGTATTACTAAGATCAATTTATTGTACAAGTTCAGTTGTCATATTCATTAAAGAAGATACTAATACCATATCATCAAAACCACAATTCATTTTTACATTCTGGTTAACTTGAATGGATGTCAACATACTTCTTCACATTGCAATGTGGTAACATCTCAATTTCACACATAGTTATAATAAGCTTTGTTTGATTTGAAGTTTTTTTTTATAAAAGCCAGTACTTCCATGAACAAAGGTAAATTGGTGCAACATAGCTACTGTGTTAGTGTTAGCATTAAACTTTTTTTACATGGTCCCTGTATTTTGTCTTATTGGCACCATTTCCTTGGTTTTCTTTCTTGCAGTCAACTGTCCTTTTCATGTTTCTACTGGCAGGAGGTTGCTTGCAGTCAGCATAGCAGGCCACAGGGACCACATGCTAGCATGTAGTACTGATTTGACACTGTCCTTCATGCTACATTTGTATCTTCTACTGCAAAGGAGGAAGAGCTTAAAGGCATTGAAGACTCGCCCCAAACCGCGTGCGGCCATCTGAAAAAGTTAACTTTCCGTTGCTTGCAAGTGACGTTTTGTTCGTGTCACTACAAACTGCAGACAGTACAGTAATGATACCTTGTTATCTTTAGCTGGACCTGAGATGTCCATCGCTGTATTGTTTGTACACTGTGCTGTGGGTATTGACCGCAGCTGTATGTACTGACTATACACTAGTGTCTAATTACCGATGGTAGCAAGCTGTGTGTGTATTTTCTGCGATTGATGGTAGTGTCTAACACTTCTGTTACACCTCATTGGAAACTAGGTCAGATTACCGGCATTAGACGTTTCTTTTTGCGCGAGTCTTCACACCCTTTAAACATAATTGAGAAATAAATCAGGGTCCTGCTATTTAGAAATAGCAGGTCCCTGATTAAATCACACTGTCTACATCAGTTTATATCTATGTCTAATATAATGTTGTAGATAGTAGCTACTACGGTATTTGTTTGGGTTTCTATTAGGAATCAAATTTTAGTGTAACTGTGCCTGCCAGGTGGTCTTTGAGTTTACTTGTCAATGTGTGGTTACTTAATATGGATTATTGGAAACTGAGCCATGCTGACAAATCAGTGTAAATGTTTTAAAATTCGAGCATGGTCCTGGTTTAGGTGACACGGTGTATTCATAGTTGGCTATCCAGTTGCAATATTTTTACATACTTGAAAGTAGCAGGATCAGGTTACGATTTAATTAAATTTAATTATTTAATCGAGTTGTGGTCGGTTAGTATGCATTAAAACTGTTGCATATTACTTTAAAGTGTCAAGGTATCTTTTTGTTGCAGAATGTAGGAATCTTCTTTTGCTCATTGGTTTGGCTGTATTTTACGTATTTAAAGGGGGTAAAGTAACATTTCCAGAAATGTTGGGGGAGGGGGGGGGGGCACAACTACTGAAGGGCAATTTCGCAAATGTACAGCTTTAATGTTGCAGTGCTTAACCTTGGGTGGATGAACTGACACACCTGACTCGGAATGAAATTTTTTTGAACCTTTCAAAATAAGAAACATTTAATAAGAAATTCGGAAAAAATTGAAGCAGTGACGTGAGTTTAGTGCACGTATTCCACTTGGTATAGTCTCTGCAACTTTTTATAATCAGTATCGTCTCGCACTGTTGATTTGTGAAATTTCAGTCATCATTTCTTGGATGGTGGAAACGTCGATGAATAAATACAGTGTATGTAACATACATTTTGATAACGATATAATCTGGTTAAATTATACTTCATCGCTGTTTTCTTTGTTTGTTTTTGTTAAAAAATATTATAAAAAACAGTTGTAACCCCGAGAAACACCAAAAATATCCATTTCCATACTACATGGAATTTCCATACTACATGAAATTACTACATAGTGTATTTAACATAGTCTACAATAAATAAACGGGTCTATTAGAGTAATAACTTATCGCAATTTTTCGTAAAAATGTATTAAATTTGTTCAAATATCGAATTTTTAAAAATTCCACAATCAATCGCGTTACTGAGCTACCCTGAGGTGGAGCTGAGTTTTAACCCCGAGAAACACACCAATTGTCCATAAATGTGCCTGAAATTACTACATAGTGTATTTAACGTAGTCTACAATAAATAAACGGGTCTATTAGAGTAATAACTTATCGCAATTTTTCGTAAAAATGTATTAAATTTGTTCAAAATCGAATTTTTAAAAATTCCACAATCAATCGCGTTACTGAGCTACCCTGAGGTGGAGCTGAGTTTTAACCCCGAGAAACACACCAATTGTCCATAAATGTGGCTGAAATTACTACATAGTGTATTTAACGTAGTCTACAATAAATAAACGGGTCTATTAGAGTCATAACTTATCGCAATTTTTCGTAAAAATGTATTAAATTTGTTCAAATATCGAATTTTTAAAATTCCACAATCAAT
>JAIPMN010007972.1:19514-32685 GCA_020650975.1 Apostichopus californicus
CCCCCCCCCCCCCCTTGAGCATATTTTTATTTTTTTTAATATCGCTAGTTATTTCAAAATAGAAAAAGGTTAGATGCAACTTACAAGGCCTGGGAAGTGCCATTTTTTCCAGCGATCTGGGAGGCATTTTCGGCCAAAATTTTCCTGTATGCTTCGCGCCAACCCATGGTGGCGCTACGCTTAGATAGTTTGCCTACAGGCTTTGCCCCTCCCTCGGCAAATTCCTCGCTACGCGCCTGCAAACAGCTCTAAAACTAAGTTAGTAATAATGAGGGTGTCCCACTTTTCCAGCCAAAGAAATATGGTAACTCAACCCTGAGAAAGTTAAACTGTACATGGCTATCTCTCATGATGTAAGGGAAATACCCTATAGTGATTCATGATAGGGGTTTAACAAAGATCACTTTACAACATGGTAGGTTTTGTTGTTGTTCACAACTACTATCATTGGCATACTAATGGAACATCATCATCAAACTTAAACTCTGATAAACTTACTAATTATGGCTAAATGAAATAGGTAAGATTAAGATCTCTTCTCTACCTCAGAAATAGGTAAGATTAAGTTCTTTTCTCTACCTCTAAAATAGGTTAAGATTAGGATCTTTTCTTTACCTCTAAAATAGGTAAGATTAAGATATTTTCTTTACCTCTGAGAGGAAAACATCGATGATGTGGAACACTGTGGTAAGTGGAAACTTGTGAGTGAAGAGCGTCAAGAACCACTGGGAGGCGAACATGTGAACCTCGATGCCGATGTGGTCGAAATGAGAAAACAAATCTGGCAGGAGATCCTGTGAATATGTCAACCAAAATACATTCGTTTGGCATTTTAGTACATTAGAACATTTCTTGAGTTTTCTGAAGAAATTACCAAATTAAAAGTCTTCATAAGCTTAAACCATCATGCAAGAATGTGAAATGGGTCATTCCATTACAGTTCCACAAAGTTTGGAGAAATTGTAGATCAGTCATTTTATCAATGCATCTGATTGGTTTGACACTTACAAACACATCATACTGGCAACGTGCAAACATTGTTTTTCTCAATATATCTGCGAGGACAAGAGATCTAACATTGAAACCACAATTAGGCTCTACAGACAGCTTTCTCTCAACCTGAGATCCACGGGACGGGGTATGTGAAGAAAATTACCAAGGTCTGTGAGGACAACCGGGGGTGCGGGGGGGGGGCATCAGACACTGTTCAAACAGTCAGAACAAGTCCAAGTATCTTGGGCTCGAGAACCAAAAAGGTTTCCTGACCTCGTCCCTAACGATGGTGAAAATACTCTCCGATCTCTACACATTCTTCCTTTCGCTCTTTCAACTCTGCTATTCCCAAAATCTTGGATATTAACTTCACTCACAAGCTCATGTTCTCTCATTCCAAGAGGCAATTAAAAATGATACCAAAGGACAAGGTCATATCACATTTCTGAGACTTCATCGGAGACACTGTAATATACTTTACTATCTGATCTTACAGGTTTAGTCTTTAATATTGTACGAGGTGTTAAGATAGGAAATCTAACTCATGAAAAAAAAAAATGGCCTTCATCGTCGCATCTCGTTCCATTATCCTATTATTAAATTTGGTGAAGTGTTATCCGATAAATTACATGAAATTTATCATAGCGGTACCAGGTACCAGATACGAGTAATAACTGATATCACATTTTGCGTATGTTTGTGTAAAAAGCGATATAAACAACCTAAATTAAAACCAAATTGTTTACGCGCGGGACAAATAACAGATAGATTTATCAGGCAAACAAAACAAGGGTAGGAAATTCAACAAATGGAAAGTTTTCAAAATTATTACATTGCCTGTGAATTTTTATTTCTTAGTATTTAGTAGAAACCCGTACACATACTAATTATGAAATATGAGAAGGTCGATCCTGAATGGGGAAAAAAACAATCACGCTCAGAATACACGGAAAAACTTCAAGGATGTTTTATGCAGTGATTTGTCGTAGATGAGAAATCTTCCCCCTCTGGGTACTCACATAAATTCACATAGAATGCAATACCAGCCACAACTTGAAAAATTGTAAAAAATCCTGAGAAAACTAGATGCCTGTTAGGTGACTGAATGGTACATTTGGAAGAAGACAGTGGTGACATTAGAGAGGGTCATTGGGGGGGTCGGGGGAGTTTCAAGATTATCTGGTTGGTCCATGAGACATACATATTCATAATGATATCGGATATTTGTACGTCTATCCTTTGAATTTGGAAAAAAATCATGAAACATCTTCTCGTGCGATGTTATCGCCAAGTTATTCATCTTTCGACTGACTCCCTCCCCGAAGCAAACAGCATCCATTCTACAAATTCCAAGGTTGATGACTTACCTCAATTAATCTATCCAATTGGTAAAACTTTACATGTAAATCTTTAAAATTATCTAGGAACAGATTTCTGAGCTGATAGTCGTACATAATCTTGACAAGAATGGCAAAGGCCTGTTCTTCTGGCATCTGTTGATTAAAAAACACCAGAGCAGTTTAAATATCTCCTGCCCTTTTATCTTTGTGCTATTATCTTAAGAAGAAGTTTTCAATTTTTTTTATTACCAAATTAAAAGTCTTCATAAGCTTAACCTATCATGCAACACGGGTCATTCGATATCAAATCCGAAAATGTGGGAGAAAATTGTAGATCAACTTAGAATTACCACCATCCTTGCATAAAATACAACACCCCGCAATAAGCATATATTCTGAAAATTTCAGTTGCATTTTTTCCAAAATTGTCCAGTTTTGAAATTCCACAATTTTGCTAGCCAAGCACGACATTTTTGCATTTTCTTGATTTTCGAGGTCCAATTTCTCAGAGTCAAGCAACAGCAATCTGTGATTTGACACAGAATAACCCAAATGTTATGTCACCTAACCCCCCCACCCCCCAAAAAAAAAAAAAAATCAATTTGGTTGATATCTTGCAGCCAGTTTATAAACATCTAATTCAGAGACTGTATCAAAAAGAAAAACTGCAGCAGCTGCAAAATCCCCTGCAGCAAGGCTGAATGAATGTCAGAAAATATATAGAGAATTATCTCGGCAGACCAACAGTGTCTAGTGTGTGAAACTGCAATGCCTATTGTGTGACCACATATTTCCTTCATAACTTGGCATTGTTCTTTTTTCCCCTTCTACTTCTTTCTTTTTCTCAACGCTTGGGATACATTGTACAGCATGTGGACATTACGAGTTATTAACATGAAATGGAAAAAGGAAAAAATAAATTAAAAGGAAAGTAAAAATATGTCAGTACTCACATGTAACCAAAGGACGGCAGTAAGGAATGACATACCCTGACAATAAGCAACATCTGGATCGTAGATGGAATACGCCTGCAGATCGCAAAAACAACAAGAATCATGAATAACAACACCTTCGTTAGCTGTGATGACATCATTCATTCTGAAGTTGCCAGGTGCATTCCACAAAATTCAAACAAATTTGAAACATTATTATCTTTGCCATGCAACCTGCTACGAGGACATGATTTTGACCTCAAAGATGCAGCATTCAGTTTCAGCCACCGGAACATTCCTTTAATATTTTTCAGTTAATAATAATAAAAAAATCAGCAGTTATTTTTACGATGCCTAAGCAACCACAAATGTGGGAGACACACGCAAGGGCTTATGGATTACAACTTACATATCGGGTGGCTTCCAATTCAACATTTTAACTCAAATTTGGGATCTTTTCAATCTAGAAAGTCATTTCAGATGGGAAAACCGTAGACTGCTCTTGGATGAGAAACCCTGTTTACTATGACCCAGCCAGGTATCGAACCCGGAACCTCCCGATTGCTAAGCCTCATTGCTTCAAATGCCACCCACCGCCTTTATCCAATCAGCCACAGCACCGGTAACGGGAATACCCATCAATTAAGCCACCTATGAGATAAGATCTGTGATTACTAACCACCTGGCTGATCCTTCTCAGGGGACTTATCCACTTTCTATCCCAGTATAAGACACTTTAAAAAAAAAAAATTGATATAGCTTGAAGCTTCCCAATCCGTGACCTATTAAAGTGTAAATTAGCTTTTTTTTCTGTACCTTGCTGATTTTTAACATGGCCTCCTGGCCACCTTCGTCCTCTGTTTGGAATTTTTCGTGAGCTGTGAAGGTTCTACTTATATCTCGTGTGATCATCTCCTCCATCGGGGAGTCCTGTCGAAAGAAAAAGAGACCGCATAAAAATTTCGGGTAATTTTTTTATAAGCTATGTCGTGATTTGTTAGCCAAAAAGTTCTTGATAGATTATTGTAATGATGATTCCATCACAAGTTTTAACTTTATTTTTTTACCCAGTATGGAAAACTTCACATAGTTTCTTGCTGGCATACAAAAATGGCATTTTTGTGGCGTTTTTGTGTTATATTCAAAACAACCAGGTGTCTCACTGTCTCTCTTGAAACTGAAAACTTGCTTGTTACCTGTGAAAATTTTCTTATTTGATAATCTTTTTTTAAATTTTTTTTATTTGTGTTACTTTTTTTATTTTGGGAAGTCCAGGGACTTGGCAATGTTCATTCCAACATGTTAAAGTGACAGTATTGATCAATCAGTCCTTAGAAAGGAGTTGATAAAGTCACACATTCACAGGTCCAAGTTGTATATAGAAGCTGCACAAGTCATATCCCTTTAAAGGTAACAGCTCCCCCTTCCTCTCTTTACATCAGTGGATGGGCCCCACCAATAAATTTTCAGGTTGGCACCTAACATGAGCAATTGTGATGTTTGTGAACTTTGATTCGCATCAGCAGTAATTACATTTTGATATATATACAACCGGGAGGTGTTCCTCACCGATTATTGCCCATATAGTTTGGTCTCTTTAATACCGGAAAGCCAGCAGGGCAGTCCGTCATTACTTGGCTAATTAAAACATCACGGAGTATTCACATTACAAGCGTATCGATTCCAGAAGAGCCTCACCGACATCGACATTTATCTTTCAACGTACCTCGCTTCCAGATTCATAGATTTAACATAGAGACTTGATCGCAAAATTCATTTAATCAGAAAGAATGGCCTGATTTGGTTAGAAAATACGGATCCTTAGGTGACAAAAAACGGTCATTCATTACAAACGTTAACGCAGATTACGGAGATAAAGATGCTACTGGTCATCTAGCCAATTACCAGAGGAAAGTTTGCACAAGGAAATGAGAAAAGCAGGGTCCTCAGCTGTCGTCAACAGACAATTAATAAACGAAAATAGTTTACTTGAATAATTATACAGTAGGTATAATCACACTTAAGGTAAGAATTAGAATCTCCAAAACAACTGAAATTTCTAAAATCACTTTCCATATAATTATGTGCATTATGCAGTCTTTAGTATGTACACTAGACTTTAAATATTCAAGAAGAACCTTTTAGAAAAGGGAGGGAGAGGAACAGAGAGAGTGAGGGAGAGGGAGTGGAGATGGGGTAGGGGCAGAGATAGGAGGGGACGGAGAGAGGGGACGGAGAGAGGACAGGGAGGGGAGAGAAGGGAGAGGGAGGGTAGGGAGAGTGGACGGAGGGGGAGGGAGGGTGAGGATAGAGGTAGAGAGAGGGCAGAGGGAGGGAGGTGATGGAGGTGAGGGAAAGAAGGGGAGGGAAGGAGGGGGAGGGAGGGAAGGAGGGGAGAGAGAGGGGGAAGGGGAGGGAAGGAGGACGAAGGAGGAAGAGGGAGGGAGAAGATAGGCGTGGGAGAGAGATATATTGGAGATCCTATCAAAGGTGGGGTAGGAGTAAGTGGGATGCACGATCCATGAAAGGTTCTGTGTTGTAAGTGGTGCATTGATAAGTAATGACTTGTAAACTTTAGCATCATAAAGTACAGTACCATAGCACAGTATTCAAAAACCCTGACTATACTGAAGGGTATTTCTTCAAGGACAAAGTTCAAGGTTCATACAGACCATTCATGAATAATTTATTGTGTACTAAGACCCCAGTACCCATGAGCCTCCCATGCCCCCCCCACCCTCCCAATCTACCAGTTAGACCCCCCACCCTAAATTCTTTGCTATGACCAGGCCTAGAATTTCAAAATTCTGACCACTATTAAAAAATGCAAATTGTTTTTAACAAATACTGGCTAAAATCAAGTTCTCACTGTCATTTTCCTAATATTCACTGATAACATGCAGTATAATAATATTGGGCTTTATACTGTATGTATGACTCGTATAGCAATCATGCCAATAGTTTGACTGGCGATTGTTAGGCTCTTACTTATCATGTGTTTAATGTTCTTAATGTCTATGGTAGACAAATGCCAGTGCCTTGTGTCCTCAACTGGCAAATGGCAAAAACCACTGTCACTCAGTCAGTACCGTAGATCTATACTGTACCCCCAAATTATAAGTCCCGAAGATATTAACAAGGCATATATAGGAGTCCCCTGTACACATTAAACAAACACTTGTAACACATATCTTCAAACTTCCACTGTCCACAAAAGCCATTCATAGTCCTTTCAAAAACTTTTTTTGGAGTTCTCTAGAGGTTAAATTTATGACCACTAAGTTGTCAAAATATTTTCTTTACTAGAAAAGTGATTGACAGAGGATGCCAATATAAAAGCCCCAAAACCATAATATGACAATAAAATATAAACTATAACTATATGTATATAAGCTCCCTGAAACTTGAGAATATTAGTCACAACAGAAAGGTCATTCCCAAGGTCAAGTTTCATTACTTCATTGTTTAAAGTGATACACGGTTGTTTGAGGTAAAAAGAAGTCCATGGTGGAGAAAGAAGTGAGACAAATAGATATATATCGACAATCTGGTGCAAAAGAGAGAAAATTTACCCACATAACACATCAATTGTAGGGAACTTTAGGTTGAAAAATTACATCAATTTTCAGAGTTTATGAATTAATATTGGTTTTAAATAATTCAACAAACGATAAAGCAGAGCTGTTTAGATTTTTTTTTTTCTAAGTTAAAGAGAATACGAAATTGAAACAATTCCGTACAAATCAGTTTGGTGACAAAACAAAAATCCAAAAATGGGAAAACGCTGACAATGAACCACATATCAACCATCGGGCATGTTTTGAAGGGCTTTAATGGATCATTCTTCTTACAAATTAAGGGTAGTGCAAACCCCTCTTTAAGTGGACATGAATGAGAAGTCCTGTAGGTGCAAAGTACAATCATGAGAGTTCTATGCATGGCGGAAGTAAAACGTTGAATACACTTTGTAAGTTGACAATTTGGTGCCATTTACCACAAAGGTTCCAGTACTTAACGTCCACACATCATATTCTGAACAGTCAAGCAGGTTGTGGCATTAATTTGTGTTCTTTCTGGCAAACGTACAATCTTGATGCTGTTTGAAAGAGTACATATAATCTATCATTGAACTATGACATCTTCCTAATTTTCCTCTTTATTTTCCATCGAGTGAAAACTAATTGAGTGAGCGATCATGTGATTCCACTGGATTCTAACATTTTTTGCTGACATTCATTTCTGCTTAATCAGGCCAAAGGAGCCAATCAGAATCTTTCAACGATATAAGCTTTCTTTTATCGGCTATCTTTATTCAATTATTTGAAAATTAAATAGCCATGCAATGAATCACATTACAATTTGATGGATTCTGAGATCAATGTGTATCTAAGGTTTACCCCAAAAATCAACTCAAAAGGCTCCTTTAACAAGACCACAATAAGCAGGAAACAGGCCTTCCTGTTCAGACCAAAGTGATTAACTTGAAATAATTTCCAAAAGTCTCATTGGTCAAATCTCTTGATTTTTTTAGAAACATACTGTTTATTAATAATACATCAAATTGGTTACTTAATTTATTCTCCTGGTCTAGAAGCACTGTGCACAACTTCCAGTATAACTGGTCATACATTGTATAAACTCTTTCTTAGGCTGTCTGGTGTCTGGAATATATCTTAAAAGGTTCTAAGACACACCTCTATCAGATTCTATTAACATGGGTCATTTCCTCCAGTAAAGATGAAGTAATTTTCATACACATATTAAAGTTCATACAAACATATACTCACATATATACTGTGCATACATATATACTATATATTCACACATGTATTCATACATACCACTTAAAGTTTTGTGAAGAAACCATATCCCAGAGACCCAGATAAACAATGTGTTACTTCAATGTTTTATGAAATTTTTTTGACAGTGCCCAAAATATTCCAAGTCAATGATCTCAAAGTTGTACAATTTATTTAATGGTGGAATCAGTGTCAAATTTGACAGATTTCTCCCAAACATACGGCTCTATGATTGATGTGACCATATCTATATGCAAACAATCGTTAATTACTTGTCATTTGATGAATGGTACAGTTCTTAATCCTCTGATACGTTTCCCCGACAGTTGTCAAACAATTACGGAATTGAGGAGGACATGTCTTACTTTCGTGATTCCGAAACCGTGCAGACAAACATTAACTTAACATTGTCTGTTTCTCTCGGGAGTATAGAGTATATATACAGTCTATACATAAAATATAACAAGCCACTAGAAATACCTTCCACAAGATCTATGTCAAACCATGGATGAACCTTTGTCAATCAAATGTAATGGAGATTCGAAAATCCTTGGAATATTCTTCGCAGAACAATGCAGTTTTGTAGGGTTATGTTGATAATTTGAAGTGACAGATTGCATACACTGTGCAGTGTGCTAGTTTTTTTTTCATAATTGGGGGAGTGGGCAGAATGGGAAGGGTGAACAACAATGCAAACAAGAAGGTCAGGAAAGGCAATTGTGCTTGCATACTTATTGTATTAAATGTTCTTTGACGTGGATTATAACTCCAGCCTCTGGGTTAGCCTGCCCATACATGCACCAATCCTGTTCTCCTTCCCCCATCCTAACTATGCAACATTAGCCTCCCAATATTTGTACCCATCTCTTCCTCCTTCCCCCACCCTGACTATGCAACTTACTTTATCATGTACTGTACAGACATCCATAGATCTGTGTTATAGGGAGCAATGTCCACCAGCGAGTTTGTTGGTCGAGGTGATTTAGAGAGGTGTACCCGACTCACTCGCTGCATATAATCTCACTTAAAATTATTAATTGTCCATCTGATTTGGGAGAGGGGAAAATGGATAAGAGAAGGAGGAGAGGCTGAGGGCGACAAGAGGTTTGACAAGTAACTCTCCTATGTTGGCACTAATGTAGTGACGATATTTGGTACTAAATGATATCAGCTATCTACTCTTGAACTAAACCTAAATGCCCAAAACTGGAGCTTTAAAAGTGACGATATACTGACCAGTCTCCAATCTACAAATTAAAATGCATTTTCCCACCTACAGTACCTAACCCACAAAACAATCATAATAATTATAATATTATTAGTAGTAGTCGGCCTGGAAGGCAGTTATTGTACTATGCTATACTGATGTACACATGTTGTACAAGCTAACATGACTGAAGAATTAAAGGAGTACACAATAAAAAAGAAATTTAGAAAGTGAAAGCTTTCCCTTTTTACATATACAGTATTTCCTCCCTTTCTGAAAAAAAAAAAATCCTAAATTTTTAAATTTTTTTTTATGTCATGTAATATTTACCTTCTACATAGGTTTTTGTTCATATTATTACTGCACAGGTCTTTCTCACTCACCAAAACTTAATCATTTTTTTTTGTTTTTTGAGTGGCTTTGTATGTCAATAATAACATGGGTGATCCTTCCTACATATACTGTAGCCAAGTCCATTAACATCCTGATCATGTAACCTAAAAGCACAGTAGCTCTATGATATACATCATCCTACCTTAAAACTACCCAGAGAAATCACAACCAAGTTACAGTAGGTTGGGTCTGTAGTATTAAGTGTCCTCACTTTACTACAACATGTTCAAATAAACAAGTTTCCATATTTCATAACAGAACAATAAACACCTGGGTCTATCATCATTGACTTTCAAAGACAAAAAAGAGCCAGAGTAAAGGTAATAGTGTGGGAGGGTAATACAAGCACTAGAACGTGCTATCTATATATATTAAAAGTATCATTTCTAGTCTAAACACAAGTCATCAAAGTGTGGTTGATTTCAATCTTAAAATAGTAAACACAAAGAATCTGTACACAGACTGTAAATTTTCCGGAAAGAATAATTCTATTTAAGACGTGTCGTATTTAAACTGTCATGGAATATTGAAATCCACCCCCCCCCCCCCAACCCCAGCCCAGAACCATGTCAAGTACTTGTGTTGAAAAGATACTTTTTGTCTTACCCAAACTAATTAGTGGAATAAAATATTAACTGCTTAAACTAATTCATGGGAATAAACATAAAAATGTGTCCAACACCAAAAACAGTGGCCTTTATGCGTGATGGTACAAACTTCCTTAAAATTTTCTCATCACGCCCCCAACCTTCTCCCAATCCTTACTAAAATAAATCCCACCCACCCACCTTCCCTCCCCCCCCCCCAAAAAAAAGGAAAGGAGTAACTCCAAAAAATAATTAAAGGTTACCCCTGTGCATACCTACAAGTGGTAGGCTACTGAAGTAAATTAACTCTATCTGTCCATGTCATGGTCATCAATTTTAGGAATGGAATATGGACGACTCACTTCACACCACTTTTTCTAAAGATTAAAACGAGAAATAAAAGTAACATAAGCTATACCAGAACCCCACCCCCTTTTGACTATGTCTGTATGATAACTTTGTCGTATATCCTTGCTTTCATATATTTTTACTACATTTCATCAAGACAATTATGTCCCTTTAATACAATAACACTTGACACTATTTAACCCGATTAAATTCAACCTCTGTTGAAGAACATTTCAAACATTCTATATATGCTTTTTAATTTATCTAAAACAAAATGTCACTTCAAAGTACACCAACATGAAACCAAATTAGAAAATAATTTCTTCTTAATTTTATTTGGCATACCTTTTGTGATGTGTCGTTTACTCTTGTTATTCTCCCCTCCCCTCCCCCTCCCACTTCATTTGATGAAGATAATACGTCCCTATAAACTTCTAATATTAAACCTGATCATTCAACCCCTCTATTGAAGCAAATTCCAACATTATCAACTTTACAATTTATCTCAATTTAAACAAAAATGTCACTTCGAAGGAAAACAACATTAAAGCAAATTAGACGGTAATATGTTCGTAATTTGTTTGGCCATTACCTCGACAGTCTGTTTTGGATCATAAAAGCTGCTAAATACCTCTGGGATATTTTTGAAGAAGAAACACCTCACCCAAATATTTAAATCCCTTCTGAGCCATTAATTATCCCCAAGAGTTCAGAGTGTTCAGACTAAACCAGGGAATACTACATATCCATAATGTTTTTACATTAAGTGACCAATGACTTTCTTTCCATATATACTGTATCAGCCTGCCAAATCAGTTGTTATGCTAATAATAAAACCCTGTCATCAAAACAGTTTCACTTTGGGTCCATAATATTACCACACCACAACAATCGGGCGACATTTATTGTACCGGAGGAAGAGTGCAAACCACTAAACTCGTAAATTAGTTAAATTGGAATTTGCAGCCATTCATAAAGGAAGGACTCTTGGCTTGACTCACAACAGATTACATGGGAAGAGGAGGGTACTGTAATATCAACTTGTGATCTCAATAAAATGCCAATGGGAATCTTCACTCCTATATAGCCAAACAGCTCTCTGGTTTTAGTGCTTAAGTGCTTCCTTATCTCAAAGCACAGGCTGGAAGAGAGATTGGCCTTTTTTTTTTAACGACCGACAACGGACTGGACGGCTAACTCTGCCATCGAGAGACGGTTCGGAATGTGTGTGTTCTCTGACTTTTAACGAGTCCCAGTCAGCGGATAATAAAAGAAAGAAGAAATTTTATTGGAAGTGTAAATTTGGTAAGGTTTTATCCTGCCATTTATTGAGAGCCATTAAAAGTGATGTCTCTTCTAAATGAGGAATCAAATTGAAGGTCTTCTGTTGACTTTTGTTCTTGGATACATACAAACTTGCCCATTCTTGAGTAGAAGCATCCAAAGTAAGAAAAAAAAAAGGCCTTTACAGTGTCTCTATGGATGGAGTTTTGTTGTGGACTATCAAAACACAAGAAGCTTGTGACAAATGCAAATCATTCCCAAGGATAAAAATATATATATAGGGATCTCAATTACAAGGTAAGTGTTGTGAGATTGATTTCAATGAATTTAATTTCTTTCTAAATTTAGGATTAATAATAGTACCCATTCTGTCAACCAACATCGTCTTGTATATAATTAGTAATAATGAAGCAATAAAATAACAATACTACAGGCAGTTAGTTACATCAGCTTTCGATTTGCAGAATCTTTGACGGGTGATATAGGAGAGATGCTGCTGAAAGTCACTGACACCTTAAACTGTGTTCGATCCTATTGACAAATTTACAGAGCTGTGTAATGCAATACTTTACGATACACGTGTATGTTCTCTGGGAGATAGCTGAAAGGCACTGATCGATAAATAAGACATTGGAGCATTATTTTTACTGTTTATACAAAAGCATGTAAATAGAGCAGTGTTGACTTTACAATGTCCTCTAGGACGTAGATAATGTTGAATGAAAAGTATGGAACCGGAGTATGAATGAGTGTAATTTTGTATTCAAGCCATAGCAGATATATTTTGGGCTGAAAGTCATCAACTAAAATATTACTGTAAGTATAAGTCTCATTTTCTATTAAAGATAGAGCTGTATAGAGCAACATTAGGCTACGCTCCCTGGGAGAGATGTATATACAGCAGAAAGAGCCCTACAAACATAAACTATTAGAGATAGAGCTGTATAGAGCAACGTTAGGCTACGCTCCCTGGGAGAGATGCATACAGCGGAAAGAGCCCGACAAGCATAAACTATTAGAGATAGAGCTGTATAGAGCAAGGTTAGGCTACGCTCACTGGGAGAGATGTATATACAGCGGAAAGAGCCCGACAAGCATAAACTATTAGAGATAGAGCTGTATAGAGCAAGGTTAGGCTACGCTCACTGGGAGAGATGTATATACAGCGGAAAGAGCCCTACAAGCATAAACTATTAGAGATAGAGCTGTATAGAGCAAGGTTAGGCTACGCTCACTGGGAGAGATGTATATACAGCGGAAAGAGCCCGACAAGCATAAACTATTAGAG